>WNWK01017781.1:5000-40000 GCA_009830355.1 Cherax destructor
GTGGTGGCCCCAGGCCAGGTGTTGTGTTGCATGTTGTGGTGGCCCCAGGCCAGGTGTTGTGTTGCTGTTGTGGTGGCCCCGGCCAGGTGTTTGTTGCATGTTGTGGTGGCCCCGGGCCAGGTGTTGTGTTGCGTGTTGTGGTGGCCCCGGGCCAGGTGTTGTGTTGCATGTTGTGGTGGCCCCGGGCCAGGTGTTGTGTTGCATGTTGTGGTGGCCCCGGGCCAGGTGTGGATGGTACAAGTGTTGATGTTGCTTTATCACCCCGCTGGTAGTGGCTCCAGTAGCGGCGGGGCCCTCAGTTTTGAAACAACTAGGCGAGTCCAACTAGGTGAGTGGACTCCAGCCTGTGACTGATTACTAAAATATATCTTCCAGTTTGAGAGCAGCATGTAGTGTCTGTAATGTCTTGTTTGTGAGAAAAGTCTCGTAGCTTGTTCACTCTGTCCTTCTCTCAGTGGGTGGCTGGGTGGGTTATTGTAAAAGTGTTGGGGTGGGTGGGTCACTGTAGGGAGGCGAGTGAATGTAGGATTGGGTGAATGAATGTAAGGATGGGTGGGTGAGTGTAAGGGTGAGTATAGGATTTGGTTAATGAAAGTAAGGATGGGTGGGTCAGTGTAGCAGTGGGTTACTCAGTATAGAGGTGGGTGAGTGTAACACCCCATCCCCCTACATTCAAGAGAGTGTTTACACTCACCCATTCCTGCAAGGACTAGCAGTTACTTCCTGATATTAAACCTGGCTACCTCCCTTTCCCCAAACTCTATATAAACCCCTTACGGGCTTAACGCTTTCCCATTAACATAATAATCAAAATATATTTTCTGTAAAGCAGATTCTCTACCCTAGCTGATATAGTTGTGGGCAGAATCATTCTTTGAATTGTGTCGAGGGAAGAGAGCAGCGCTTATCTGATAAAATAAATGCAAGAATTCTCAGCCCGACCCTTGAGGATTCCGAGTGTAGAAAATGACAAAAATATTGCGTGTTGACCCCTAGCAGGTCAGGGGTCAACACACACTTGGGAACGCCAATATTTTATCAAGGCTTTTTATTCCCTTGCGTTCTTGTACACGCAAGTGCCTTGGCGCACATGTGTGCACGCGTACGTGTACCTGTCTTGGTGCACGCGTGCACACATGTACGTGTATTTGTGTATTAATACACACGTGTAAACACAGGCGAGAGTATGTGTATAGCTGGTCACCGTAGATACATTTATATGTCTTCTTAATTTGTAAGATGTTCAGATGAGGTGGTACTAGTCTTGTATAGGGAGGTTATACAGTGGTGGATGAGGGTGATTGGTGTGAGGTAGAGAGGTGGTTGAATGGGTGAGTGGGTGGGCGGGCGGGTGGGTGGGTTTTTGGTGGTGGACATAGAGACAGCAGTGGGCGTGATGGGCGGGTCTTGAGTGTGGCTGGAGTATGGCTAGTTCATATTGAATTAAGGTAACCTTTGACCCTCTGAAGGGTGGTCTTACCCCCTCCTCTCTCTCTCTCTCTCTCTCTCTCTCTCTCTCTCTCTCTCTCTCTCTCTCTCTCTCTCTCTCTCTCTCTCTCTCTCTCTCTCTCTCTCTCTCTATGTATTTCTCTTCTCCCTCTTTTCTTTTTTCTCTATTATCTCTTCTCTCTAGTTTCTTCTATTCTCTCTTAATAACGCAATTCCCAATTGTCTGCGTAATGTGGAGGGTTGGGTGCACGTGTAATGTGGAGGGTTGGGTGCACGTGTAATGTGGAGGGTTGGGTGCACGTGTAATGTTGAGGGTTGGGTGCACGTGTAATGTGGAGGTTGGGTGCACGTGTAATGTGGAGGGTTGGGTGCACGTGTAATGTTAAGGGTTGGGTGCACGTGTAATGTGGAGGGTTGGGTGCACGTGTAATGTGGAGGGTTGGGTGCACGTGTAATGTTGAGGGTTGGGTGCACGTGTAATGTGGAGGGTTGGGTGCACGTGTAATGTTGAGGGTTGGGTGCACGTGTAATGTGGAGGGTTGGGTGCACGTGTAATGTTGAGGGTTGGGTGCACGTGTAATGTGGAGGGTTGGGTGCACGTGTAATGTTGAGGGTTGGGTGCACGTGTAATGTGGAGGGTTGGGTGCACGTGTAATGTGGAGGGTTGGGTGCACGTGTAATGTTGAGGGTTGGGTGCACGTGTAATGTGGAGGGTTGGGTGCACGCGTTATGTTGAGGGTTGGGTGCACGTGTAATGTGAGGGTTGGGTGCACGTGTAATGTGGAGGGTTGGGTGCACGTGTAATGTTGAGGTTGGGTGCACGTGTAATGTGGAGGGTTGGGTGCACGTGTAATGTGAGGGTTAGGTGACGTGTAATGTTGAGGGTTGGGTGCACGTGTAATGTTGAGGGTTAGGTGCACGTGTAATGTTGAGGGTTGGGTGCACGTGTAATGTGGAGGGTTGGGTGCACGTGTAATGTGGAGGGTTGGGTGCGTGTAATGTTGAGGGTTGGGTGCACGTGTAATGTGGAGGGTTGGGTGCACGTGTAATGTGGAGGGTTGGGTGACGTGTAATGTGGAGGGTTGGGTGCACGTGTAATGTGGAGGGTTGGGTGCACGTGTAATGTGAGGGTTGGGTGCACGTGTAATGTGGAGGGTTGGGTGCACGTGTAATGTGGAGGTTGGGTGCACGTGTAATGTGGAGGGTTGGGTGCACGTGAATGTAGGAGGGTTGGGTGCACGGTAATGTGGAGGGTTGGGTGCACGTGTAATGTGAGGGTTGGGTGCACGGTAATGTGGAGGGTTGGGTGCACGTGTAATGTGGAGGGTTGGGTGCACGCGTAATGTGGAGGGTTGGGTGCACGTGTAATGTGGAGGTTGGGTGCAGTAATGTGGAGGGTTGGGTGCACGCGTAATGTGGAGGGTTGGGTGCACGTGTAATGTGGAGGGTTGGGTGCACGTGTAATGTGGAGGGTTGGGTGCACGTGTAATGTGGAGGGTTGGGTGCACGTGTAATGTGGAGGGTTGGGTGCACGTGTAATGTGGAGGGTTGGGTGCACGTGTAATGTGGAGGGTTGGGTGCACGTGTAATGTGGAGGGTTGGGTGCACGTGTAATGTGGATGGGTTGGGTGCACGTGTAATGTGGAGGGTTGGGTGCACGCGTAATGTGGAGGGTTGGGTGCATAATGTGGAGGGTTGGGTGCACGTGTAATGTGGAGGGTTGGGTGCACGTGTAATGTGGAGGGTTGGGTGCACGTGTAATGTGGAGGGTTGGGTGCACGCATAATGTGGAGGGTTGGGTGCACGTGTAATGTGGAGGGTTGGTGCAGTAATGTGAGGGCTTGGGTGCACGCATAATGTGGAGGGTTGGGTGCACGCTAATGTGGAGGGTTGGGTGCACTGAATGGAGGTTGGGTGACGTAATGTGGAGGGTTGGGTGCACGTAATGTGGAGGGTTGGGTGCCGTAATGTGGAGGGTTGGGTGCCGTAATGTGGAGGGTTGGGTGCACGTGTAATGTGGAGGGTTGGGTGCACGTGTAATGTGGAGGGTTGGGTGCACGCTGTAATGTGGAGGTTGGGTGCACGCTAATGTGGAGGGTTGGGTGCACGCATAATGTGGAGGGTTGGGTGCACGTAATGTGGAGGGTTGGGTGCACGCGTAATGTGGAGGGTTGGGTGCACGTGTAATGTGGAGGGTTGGGTGCACGTGTAATGTGGAGGGTTGGGTGCACGCGTAATGTGGAGGGTTGGGTGCACGCGTAATGTGGAGGGTGTGCACGCTAAGTGGAGGTTGGGTGCACGCATAATGTTGAGGGTTGGGTGCACGCGTAATGTGGAGGGTTGGGTGCACGCATAATGTTGAGGGTTGGGTGCACGCATAATGTTGAGGGTTGGGTGCACGCATAATGTGGAGGGTTGGGTGCACGCATAATGTTGAGGGTTGGGTGCACGCATAATGTTGAGGGTTGGGTGCACGCGTAATGTGGAGGGTTGGGTGCACGCATAATGTGGAGGGTTGGGTGCACGCATAATGTTGAGGGTTGGGTGCACGCGTAATGTGGAGGGTTGGGTGCACGCATAATGTGGAGGGTTGGGTGCACGCATAATGTGGAGGGTTGGGTGCACGCATAATGTTGAGGGTTGGGTGCACGCATAATATGGAGGGTTGGGTGCACGCATAATATGGAGGGTTGGGTGCACGCATAATGTTGAGGGTTGGGTGCACGCATAATGTTGAGGGTTGGGTGCACGCATAATGTTGAGGGTTGGGTGCACGCATAATGTTGAGGGTTGGGTGCACGCATAATGATAGGTAAACTATCTAGTCCTGCTGCCTAGTATTTTATCAAGGAAATGTTCCTGACGATTAAATAAAATTAACTGGAAATTGTGTGACTGTGGAAGTTGGTGAGGACTGTGGTGGGTGCAGCAGCAGCAGCAGCAGCAGCAGCAGCAGCAGCAGCAGCAGCAGCAGCAGCAGTAGCAGCAGCAGCAGCAGCAGCAGCAGGAGCAGCAGCAGCAGCAGCAGCAGGTGTAGTCAGCGAGGAGGGGGGTTAATGGAGGGTGTGATCTACCCATCCCAAGCTTCATAAGTGCTTCATGATGAGTTGAAGCTCCTCTTTAACACCCTCCCTCCCTCACCTCCACCAGACACTCCTCCTCCCTCCTCACCCTCCACCAGACACTCCCCCCCTTGACCCTCCACCAGACCTCCTCCTCCCTCCACCCTCCACCAGACACTCCTCCTCCCTCCCTCACCCTCCACCAGACACTCCTCCTCCCTCCCTCACCCTCCACCAGACACTCCTCCTCCCTCCCTCACCCTCCACCAGACACTCCTCCTCCCTCCCTCACCCTCCACCAGACACTCCTCCTCCCTCCCTGACCCTCCACCAGACACCCTCCTCCCTCCCTGACCTCCACCAGACACTCCTCCTCCCTCCTGACCCTCCACCAGACACTCCTCCTCCCTCCCTGACCCTCCACCAGACACTCCTCCTCCCTCCCTGACCCTCCACCAGACACTCCTCCTCCCTCCCTGACCCTCCACCAGACACTCCTCCTCCCTCCCTGACCCTCCACCAGACACCCTCTTTCTCACATACTAAATACTTATATTCCATACTAAAAATGACCTAACTAGAGCTTATAACATTCATGCAGGCATCCCACTACAGTTGGTTGCTAGCGTCCTCGGCTCACCCGGTCCGGGATCGATCCCCGGCACGGGTGAAACGGTGGGCGTGTTTCCTTACACCTGCTGTACCTGTTCACCTAGCAGTTAGTAGGTACCTGGGTGTTAGTCGACTATTGTGAGTGGCATCCTGGATACCTGGAGAGGATTTCGGGGGTCAACGCATCCGCGGCCCGGTCTGAGACCATTCCTTGTGGTGGATCAGGGTCTGATGAACCAGGCTTTTACTGCTGACCAGCCCGGCTGGTCAGGTACTGATTTTAGGTGCCTGTCCAGTGCCTTCTTGAAAACAGCCAGGAGTCTATTGGTAATCCCCCTTATGTATGCTGGGAGGCAGTTGAACAGTCTTGGACCCCTGACACTTATTGTGTTGTATATTATCGTGCTAGTTGCACCCCTGCTTTTCATTGGGGGAATGTTGCATCTCCTGCCGAGTCTTTTGCTTGCATAGGGAGTGATTTTCGTGTGCAAGTTTGGTACTAATTCCTCTAGAATTTTTCAAGTGTATATTATCATGTATCTTTCTCGCCTGCGTTCCAGGGAATACAAATCAAGGGACTTCAACCGTTCCCAGTAATTTAGGTGCCTTATCGTACTTATGTGTGCCGTGAATGTTCTTTGTACACTTTCCAGGTCAGCAATTTCGCCTGCCTTGAAGAGGGCAGTTAATGTGCAGCAGTATTCCAGCCTAGAGAGAACAGGCGATTTGAAGAAAATAATTATGGACTTGGCGTCTCTAGTTTTGAAGGTTCTCATAATCCATCCTATCATTTTTCTTGCAAATGCGTAGATACATTGTTGTGGTCTTTGAAGGTGAGATCCTCTGACATTATCACTCCCAGGTCCTTCACATTGTTGTGGTCTTTGAAGGTGAGATCCTCTGACATTATCACTCCCAGGTCCTTCACATTACTTTTTCGCTCAATTGTATGGTTAGAATTTGTTGTATACCCTGATACAGTTTTAATTTCCTCAAGTTTTCCATATCTGTGTAGTTGAAATTTCTCTTCATTGAACTTCATATTGTTTTGAGTGGCCCATTTGAAGATTTGGTTGATGTCCGCTTGGGGTCTTGCGGTGTCTTCGATGAAGGTCACTGTCATGGCAATCCGGGTGTCATCCGCAAATGAAGACACGGAGCTATGGCTTACATCTCTGTCTATGTCGGATATGAGGATGAGGAATAGGATGGGAGCGAGTACTGTGCCTTGTGGAACAGAGTTTTTCACCGTAGCTGCCTCAGACTTTATTCTGTTTACTGTTTGTTAGGAAGTTATGGATCCATCTACCAACTTTTCCTGTTATTCCTTTATCACGCATTTTGTGTACTATTACATCATGGTCGCACTTGTCGAAAGCTTTCGCAAAGTCTGTGTATACTACATCTGCATTTTTTTTTTATCCTCTATAGCATCCAGGACCTTGTCATAGTGGTCCAGTAGCTGGGACAGGCAGGAGCGACCTGCTCTAAACCCGTGTTGTCCTGAGTTGTGTAATTGATGGGTATTTAGGTGGTTGGCAGTCTTGCTTCTTAGAACTCTTTCAAAGATTTTTATGATATGGGATGTTAGTGCTATCTGTCTGTAGTTCTTTGCAATTTCTTTACTGCCATCTTTGTAGACTGAGACTATGTCTGTTGTTTTTAGTGAATGTGGGATGACCCCTGTGTCCATGCTCCCTCTCCATAGAATACTGAAGGCACATGACAGGGGCTTCTTGCAGTTCTTGATGAACACGGAGTTCCATGAGTCTGGACCTGGGGCAGAGTGCATGGGCATGTCATTTATTGCTTTTTCAAAGTCTTGTGGTGTTAGGATATTATCAGAGATTTTTGAGATAACCAAATTTTGAGTCTCGTTCATAAAGAATTCATTTATATTGTCGACGGCTCTCTGAACACTGAGTCGTATTGGGACTTTAATATCTCACTCATTTCTTTGCTGTCATCTGTGTATGTCCCATCTCGCCTAAGCAGGGGCCCAATACTGGATGTTGTTTTTCCCTTAGATTTGGCATAAGAGAAGAAGTATTTTTTTTTAAATTTTCTTTATGGCTTTTAGTTCTTTCTGAGATTCTTGTCTCCTGTAAGATTCCTTAAGCTATTTCAGATATATTGGCCCCTCTCAGCTGCTCTGTAATTCTTTGCCTTCGTCTGTATAGGGAGCGTCTCTCTCTTTCTAGTTTACATCTTTCTTTTTCTTAATGGAATGTGCCTTGAGCAGACCTCAAGAGCCACAGAGATTATTTTTTTCTAGGCAAAGGTTCGGATCCGTGTTGTTTAGGATATCTTCCCAGCTTGTTTCATTTAGGACATGGTTGACTTGTTCCCATTGTATGTTCTTGTTATTGAAGTTGAATTTTGTGAAGACACCCTCATGACTGATCACATTTTGGTGGTCAGGAGCCCAGTGCATACATGTCTGTACCTCTATTTTGTTGTGATCTGAGTGTATTGTCTTTGATACGGTTATATTACTTATCAGATCGTCGGTGTTAGTGAAGATGAGGTCCAGCGTATTTTCTAGTCTTGTAGACTCTAATATTTGGTAGTTTAAGGTGAATTTGGTGCAGAGATTTAATAGCTCGTGTGTGTGTGAATTTTCATCTGAGTTGCCTCCTGGGGTGATCTCTGCTAGAATATTATTTGCTACACTCCTCCATTTTAGGTGTCTCAAGTTGAAATCTCCCAGTGGCAAGATGTTTGGGGCAGGAGTTGGGAGATTTTCCAGACAGTGGTCAATTTTCAAATGCTGTTCCTGGAATTGCTGGGAAGTTGCATCCGGAGGCTTGTGTACAACCACAATGACCAGGTTTTGGTTTTCAATCTTTACTGCCAAAACTTCAACTACATCATTTGAGGCACAAGATTAACCTGTGTCAGTGACGTTAACCACAGTAGGTCTGGATCACTTGTATTACGTTCTTGTAGAAATAAATTTATTATTATTATTATTATTATTATTATTATTATTATTATTATTATTATACACAACCTACACGCACACGCATAGAGCCATCTCACGTACACAACCATCTCACACACGCACACAGCCATCCCACACACACACAACCATCTCACACACACACACAGCCATCCCACACACACACACACACAACCATCCCACACACGCACACAGCCATCCCACACACACACAACCATCCCACACATGCACACAGCCATCCCACACACACACACAACCATCCCATACACACACACAGCCATTCCACACGCGCACACAACCATCCCACACACACACACACACAACCATCCCACACACGCACACAGCCAACCCACACACACACAACCATCCCATACACACACACAGCCATCCCACACACACACAACCATCCCACACACGCACACAGCCATCCCACACGCACACAGCCATCCCACACACACACACAGCCATCCCACACACACACAACCATCCCATACACACACACAGCCATCCCACACACACACAACCATCCCACACACGCACACAGCCATCCCACACGCACACAGCCATCCCACACACGCACACAGCCATCCCACACAAACACAGTCACACAAGCTAGTCACCAAAACAAATATAGACAAATTACACAGCGATCTTTTTCTTCTTTTTAAAAGTGTGTCAAGCTGGGCCAGCAGAGTCAACAAGCGACGCTGGTGTTCCAACAGGGTAGACATCTTCCCTAATTAGTAGCTCTTGTTGACTCTGGTGTGAGGGCCGCTGTGAGGGCCGCCCTGCCAGCGATATCAGGTTCCCGGTGCCCCTTTTGCCCTAACAGTAATACCCACTACCCTGGCCCTGGCTCTCTGTTCCTGGGGTAAGATTTAGGGAATCCTGGCTCAGTGAATAGTGCCTTAATAGTTTACTGGTGCTTTATATCCGTGGTTTACTATCTGCTGGTTTATGGGTGCTTTATATCCGGGGTTTACTATCTACTGGTTTACTGGTGCTTTATATCCGTAGTTTATTATTAGATGGTTTAACAAGTTTTTTTTATTCCATTTCGAAAGCAAGGGTTCACAGTGTTCCCTCCCCATACGGGTTTATCCCTTCAATAATGAACAGGGTCAAGGCAGAGGCGGCTATATTTTTTGTTAATTATTAAAATTAGATACATCGTCAGTATGTTGCTACACTATTCTGTATGTAGTTATACAGTGGAAGTAACAATCAGCTGTTTCCCTGTCATATTCCAACACAGTGTCCGGGGCCCAAGACTGTTCAACAGCCTCCCACCAGCCATAAGGGGAATTATCAATAGACCCCTGGTTGTCTTCAAGAGGGAGCTGGACAGATACCTAAAGTCAGTGACGGATCAACCGGGCTGTGGTTCGTACGTTGGACTACGTGCGACCAGCAGTAACAGCCTCGTTGATCAGGTCCTGATCCACCAGGAGGCCTGGTCATGGACCTGGCCGCGGGGGTGTTGATCTCCGGAATGCCCTCCAAGTAGACTCCAGGTAGGCAGACATACGATAAAGCTCATGGAGCAGGGAGAGAATGGACCTATTAGCGATCAGCGAAGAGGCGGGGCCAGCAGCTGTGAATCGACCCCTGCAACCACAAATAGGTAAGTACATAGTGTTGATGTATCATTATATTATTGATGGTACATAATGCCGATTCGTCAGGAAACATTACAAGTGTTTCCTGACGCGGGTTTTAGTCATATGATGACCCACAGCTGGAGCTTTTGGTTATCTGACCGAGGCCTTCCGCTGGCTTACCGGACAACCTCTTTAAAAATTAGAATAAAGAACACTGGGGACAGTTACAGCAATAAATACAGCCAAGTATTACACATATATCTGAGGAAATGTGTCATCCTGAGCTGGGAGACTGCAGTGAGGTGATGAGTTGTACATAAATGGTCTACAGTACCGACAAGATGAAAAATAGACACATGTGCGACATCTTGTATTGATAAAGACACTGGAGGGCGAGACGTCTACAATAAAGATACCCAGATGTTGTTCATGTGTCTAATTTTCTTCAAGGGTGATGAGGATATCATCAAGTATTCCACTGAAGGTTGAGCAGCTACGGCAGCTTCAACAGTCACATCTAAGGCAGACTTGCTTACCACATGTGAAGCCCGAGCCATGTGTGGGCCAGTCATCGCAAGTATTATACCAGACTCGATCCTCCGTCCGCATACTCAACGATTTTTCACCAAATGCATCATAAAAAAGGTGGCTCACTCATTAGCACTAATCTGTGAGCAATAATAAAAGAACATCAAAAGTTTTACAGAGGATAATCGCAAAGGCGCCTCTTGCTATCCTCGCCATCATAGATGTCAGGGAAGACTCACGGTCATAGTTTTTCCCTGCAGAATATCCTTGGAAGGGAATAATGTGGCAGCAGAGTGCTCTATTATGGGATTAGTAAGAGACACAACATCCTTGAGAAGACTGTACTGGTAGTCTTATATAACAATATATGAAGACGTGTTGCTCAGTACGAGAGCCAGGCAGGGAGTGTTGCAACACAGATATAAATGCAACAGTGCTATGGTTGCAACTTTTGACAACTAGCCCACAAAACCGTAGTTGCAACTTTTCACAACTAGCCCATAATTTACAGAGGAATATTTAGTCGACGTTTGAGACCTTCCTAGACCATTACCAAGTCCCTGCTGATAATGGTCCTACACGGGTTGAAACATAGACCACAATTTTCTCTCCAAATTGGGACGTGAAGGATTCAAGGAATATTGAGGGTCGCCATAAGAATTTTCAAAATAAATTTATATTCTTCGCCGGAGCTGTTAGTTTGTGTATTTCCTATCTATCAGGTGGACAGTAAGGCTGTTAGTTTGTGTATTTCCTATCTATCAGGTAGACAGTAAGGCTGTTAGTTTGTGCAGTTCCTATCTATCAGGTGGACAGTAAGGCTGTTAGTTTGTGTATTTCATATCTATCAGGTGGACAGTAAGGCTGTTAGTCTGTATAGTTCCTATCTATCAGGTGAACAGTAAGGCTGTTAGTCTGTGTAGTTCCTATCTATCAGGTAGACAGTAAGGTTGTTTGTGTTGTTGCTATCTATCAGGTAGACAGTAAGGCTAGAACGTATGGATACACAGAAGGCCTGGACACTAATCTTTAAAACTGCTAACTGTTTACACATTGTTATATTCTTATGGAACAAAAAGGCACAATACTGTGACTGGAACAATACACAGATAACCCGCACGTAGGAGAGGGGAGATTATGACGACGTTTCGGTCCGACTTGTACCATTTATAAGTTACACTGACACACAAGAGTGAGAGAGCCAGTATACTGACTCCCTCACTCTTTTATGTTTTTTACAGAGCAAAGGCTGGTGTTTTACAGAGCAAGGACTGGTGTTTTACAGAGCAAGGGCTGGTGTTTTACAGTTTAAGGACTGGTGTTTTACAGAGCAAGGACTGGTGTTTTACAGAGCAAGAGCTGGTGTTTTACAGAGCAAGGACTGGTGTTTTACAGAGCAAGGACTGGTGTTTTACAGAGCAAGGACTGGTGTTTTACAGAGCAAGGGCTGGTGTTTTACAGTTTAAGGACTGGTGTTTTACAGAGCAAGGACTGGTGTTTTACAGAGCAAGGGCTGGTGTTTTACAGAGCAAGGACTGGTGTTTTACAGAGAAAGAACTGGTGTTTTACAGAGCAAAGATTGGTGTTTTACAGAGCAAGGGCTGGTGTTTTACAGAGAAAGGACTGGTGTTTTACAGAGCAAGGACTAGTGTTTTACAGAGCAAGTGCTGGTGTTTTACAGAGCAAGGACTGGTGTTTTCCAGAGCAAGGACTGGTGTTTTACAGAGCAAGGGCTGGTGTTTTACAGAGCAAGGACTGGTGTTTTACAGAGCAAGGGCTGGTGTTTTACAGAGCAAGGATTGGTGTTTTACAGAGCAAGGGCTGGTGTTTTACAGAGCAAGGACTGGTGTTTTACAGAGGAAGGGCTGGTGTTTTACAGAGCAAGGGCTGGTGTTTTACAGAGCAAGGACTGGTGTTTTACAGAGCAAGGACTGGTGTTTTACAGAGCAAGGACTGGTGTTTTACAGAGCAAGGGCTGGTGTTTTACAGAGCAAAGACTGGTGTTTTACAGAGCAAGGACTGGTGTTTTACAGAGCAAGGGCTGGTGTTTTACAGAGCAAAGACTGATGTTTTACAGAGCAAGGGCTGGTGTTTTACAGAGCAAGGACTTGTGTTTTACAGAGCAAGGGCTGGTGTTTTACAGAGCAAGGACTGGTGTTTTACAGAGCAAGGGTTGGTGTTTTACAGAGCAAGGGCTGGTGTTTTACAGAGCAAGGGCTGGTGTTTTACAGAGAAAGGGCTGGTGTTTTACAGAGCAAGGGCTGGTATTTTACAGAGCAAGGGCTGGTGTTTTACAGAGCAAGGGCTGGTGTTTAACAGAGCAAGGGCTGGTGTTTTACAGAGCAAGGGCTGGTGTTTTACAGAGCAAGGGCTGATATTTTACAGAGCAAGGGCTGATGTTTTACAGAGCCTACTGGTGTTTTACAGAGCAAGGGCTGGTGTTTTACAGAGCAAGGGCTTGTGTTTTACAGAGCAAGGGCTGGTGTTTTACAGAGCAAGGGCTGGTGTTTTACAGAGCAAGGACTGGTGTTTTACAGAGCAAGGGCTGATGTTTTACAGAGCAAGGACTGGTGTTTTACAGAGCAAGGGCTGGTGTTTTACAGAGCAAGGGCTGGTGTTTTACAGAGCAAGGGCTGGTGTTTTACAGAGCAAGGGCTGGTGTTTTACAGAGCAAGGGCTGGTGTTTTACAGAGCAAGGGCTGGTGTTTTACAGAGAAAGGGCTGGTGTTTTACAGAGCAAGGGCTGGTGTTTTACAGAGCAAGGGCTGGTGTTTTACAGAGCAAGGGCTGGTGTTTTACAGAGCAAGGACTGGTATTTTACAGAGCAAGGGCTGGTGTTTTACAGAGCAAGGGCTGGTGTTTTACAGAGCAAGGGCTGGTGTTTTACAGAGCATGGGCTGGTGTTTTACAGAGCATGGGCTGGTGTTTTACAGAGCAAGGGCTGGTGTTGCTTTATGAGGAGGCTGAGCAGGAGGAAAGGATAGGAGGTGTCAGGCTGAAGGACTGGTCAGGAGGACTCGGGATAGAAGGAGATGTTCAGGGAGGACGGTCAGGTATGATGGTCAGGGGGATGGTCAGGAAGGATGGTCAGGAGGACGGTCAGGAGGACGGTCAGGAGGATGGTCAGGGAGGATGGTCAGGGAGGATGGTCAGGTGATGGTCAGGGGATGGTCAGGAAGGATGGTCAGGGAGGACGGTCAGGGAGGACGGTCAGGGAGGATGGTCAGGGAGGATGGTCAGGGAGGATGGTCAGGGAGGATGGTCAGGGAGGATGGTCAGGGAGGACGGTCAGGGAGGATGGTCAGGGAGGATGGTCAGGGAGGATGGTCAGGGAGGATGGTCAGGAGGATGGTCAGGAGGATGGTCAGGGAGGACGGTCAGGGAGGATGGTCAGGGAGGACGTCAGGGAGGATGGTCAGGGAGGATGGTCAGGAGGAGGTCAGAGGATGGTCAGGGAGGACGGTCAGGAGGATGGTCAGGGAGGACGGTCAGGAGGATGGTCAGGAGGATGGTCAGGAGGATGGTCAGGAGGATGGTCAGGAGGATGGTCAGGAGGATGGTCAGGAGGATGGTCAGGAGGATGGTCAGGGAGGACGGTCAGGGAGGATGGTCAGGGAGGATGGTCAGGGAGGATGGTCAGGGAGGATGGTCAGGGAGGTCAGGAGATGGTCAGGGAGGATGGTCAGGGAGGATGGTCAGGGAGGATGGTCAGGGAGGACGGTCAGGGAGGATGGTCAGGGAGGATGGTCAGGGAGGATGGTCAGGGAGGATGGTCAGGGAGGATGGTCAGGGAGGACGGTCAGGGAGGATGGTCAGGGAGGATGGTCAGGGAGGATGGTCAGGGAGGATGGTCAGGGAGGACGGTCAGGGAGGATGGTCAGGGAGGATGGTCAGGGAGGAGGTCAGGAGGATGGTCAGGGAGGATGGTCAGGAGGATGGTCAGGAGGATGGTCAGGGAGGAGGTCAGGGAGGATGGTCAGGGAGGATGGTCAGGGAGGATGGTCAGGGAGGATGGTCAGGGAGGAGGTCAGGAGGATGGTCAGGGAGGAGGTCAGGGAGGATGGTCAGGATGGTCAGGAGGATGGTCAGGGAGGATGGTCAGGAGGAGTCGGTCAGGAGGATGGTCGGGGATGGCAGGAGGATGGTCAGGAGGAGGTCAGGAGAGATGGTCAGGGGGATGGGGGGGTGAAATGGTAGCGCCACAAGAGGTAAGGCAAGAGAAACCTGTTGCTGTTACTTCTGTCTCTCTCTCTCTCTCTCTCTCTCTCTCTCTCTCTCTCTCTCTCTCTCTCTCTCTCCTCTCTCTCTCTCTCTGTCTCTCTCTCTCTCTCTTTCTCTCTCTGTCTGTCTGTCTGTCTCTCTCTCTCTCTCTCTCTCTCTCTCTCCTCTCTCTCCTTTCCCCATCCTTCTGTGGATCCTCGTCCTCTCCTCTGTCCCTTCTCAGTTCTGCAGGGAGGAAACCTTTGAAGCTGCCGGAGTTACTGAAGCCACAATGAAATGCTTCAGCAGCTCCTCTGTAGTGTCCCGGTGCAGCTGACACGTTTCATTACCTCATGTATGCAACCCATCCTCACTTTACATTTAGAGCGGAAAAGTAATGTGAGGGACCTGGGTGTGGCAATGTCCAAAGATCTCACCTTCAAGGACCACAACAATGCCATTATTACATCTGCGAGGAAACTGATAGGATGGATAATGAGAACATTCAAGACAAGAGATGCCAAGCCAATGATGATACTTTTTAAATCACTTGTTCTCTCTAGGCTAGAATACTGCTGTACATTAACATCCCCATTCAAGGCAGGTGAAATTGCAGATCTAGAGAATGTACAGAGAACCTTTACTGCACGTATAAGTTCCATCAAACACCTTAACTACTGGGAACGCCTGGAAGCACTAGACTTATATTCGCTGGAGCGCAGGCGAGAGAGATATATCATAATCTACACCTGGAAGATTCTGGAGGGACTGGTCCCTAATATGCACACAGAAATCACTCCATACGAAAGCAAAAGACTTGGCAGACGGTGCAACGTACCCCAGTGAAAAGTAGGGTGCCACTGGTACACTAGAGAAAACACAATAAGTGTCCGGGCCCAAGACTGTTCAACAGCCTCCCACCAGCCATAAGGGGCATTACCAGTAGACCTCTGGTTGCCTTCAACAGGGAGCTGGACAGATACCTAAAGTCAGTGCCAGATCAGCCGGGTTGTGGTTCGTACGTTGGACTACGTGCAGCCAGCAGTAACAGCCTCGTTGATCAGGCCCTGATCCACCGGGAGGCCTGGTCATAGACCGGGCCGCGGGGACGTCGATCCCCGGAATGCCCTCCAGGTAGACTCCTCCAGGTAGACCCCATATCCACCCTGTGGAGGGCAGTGCACGAGGCATATGGACACACGCACACACACACACACACACACACACACACACGCAGTGATTATAACACCAGGCACATCTAATGAGGCGCACATCAACCAAATAACTGCTGCAGCATACGGGCGCCTAGCAAACCTAAGAACAGCATTCCGACATCTTAATAAAGAATCGTTCAGGACCCTGTACACTGTGTACGTTAGGCCCATACTGGAGTATGCAGCACCAGTTTGGAACCCACATCTAGCCAAGCACGTAAAGAAGCTAGAGAAAGTGCAAAGGTTTGCAACAAGACTAGTCCCGGAGCTAAGGGGTATGTCCTACGAGGAGAGGTTAAGGGAAATCGACCTGACGAGACTGGAGGACAGGAGAGATAGGGGGGACATGATACTGTCATATAAGATACTGAGAGGAATTGACAAGGTGGACAGATACAGAATGTTCCAGAGATGAGACACAGCAACAAGGGGACACAGTTGGAAGTTGAAGACTCATATGAATCACAGGGATGTTAGGAAGTATTTCTTCAGTCACAGAGTTGTCAGGAAGTGGAATAGTTTGGGAAGCGATGTAGTGGAGGCAGGTTTCATACATAGCTTTAAGAAGAGGTATGATAAAGCTCATGGCGCAGGGAGAGTGACCCAGTAGCGGCCAGTGAAGAGGCGGGGCCAGGAGCTATGATTCGACCCCTGCAACCACAACACACACACACACACACACACACACACACACTAGCGCTCTTGCTTCACGCACGGAGGGCCCGGGTTCAATTCCCGGCGGGGCCGAAACATTTCGAAGTGTTTCGTTACACACACACACATACACACACACACACACATACATACAACAGGCCTAGTGTCTAATCGACATGTGCCTAGGACAAAATGGTAACTAACTAGATACCTCAAAGCCGATGGGGCCGGATAACATCTCTCCATGGGTCCTGAGAGAGGGAGCAAAGGCGCTATGTGTACCACTAACAACAATCTTCAACACATCTATCGAAACAGAGCAACTACCAGAGGTATGGAAGACAGCAAATGTAGTCCCAATTTTTAGAAAAGGAGATAGACACGAAACATTAAACTACAGACCAGTGTCACTGACATGTATAGTATGCAAGGTCATGGAGAAGATTATCAGTACAAGAGTGGTGGATCAACTAGAAAGGAATGAGCTTCTCAACGACAGCCAACACGGTTTCAGGGACGGGGATTCCTGCGTTACAAACCTACTGGAGTTCTATGACAGGGTGACGACAGTAAGACAAAAGAGAGATGAGTGGGTAGATTGCATTTTCTTGGACTGTAAGAAGGCGTTTGACACAGTTCCACACAAGAGATTAGTGCAAAAGCTGGAGGACCAGGCAGGGATAACAGGGAAGGCACTGCAATGGATCAGGGAATACCTGTCAGGAAGACAGCAGCCAGTCATGGTACGTGGCGAGGTGTCAGAGTGGGCACCGGTGACGAGTGAGGTTCCACAGGGGTCAGTCCTGGGACCGGTGCTGTTTCTGGTATTTGTGAACGACACGACGGAAGGAATAGACTCCGAAGTGTCTCTGTTTGCAGATGATGTGAAGTTGATGAGAAGAATTCAATCGGACGAGGACCAGGCAGAACTACAAAGGGATCTGGACAGGCTGCAAGCCTGGTCCAGCAACTGGCTCCTGGAGTTCATCCCCACCAAGTGCAAAAGTCATGAAGATTGGGGAAGGGCAAAGAAGACGGCAGACGGAGTACAGTCTAGTGGGCCAGAGACTACAAACCTCACTCAAGGAAAAAGATCTTGGGGTGAGTATAACACCAGGCACATCTCCTGAGGCGCACATCAACCAAATAACTGCTGCAGCATACGGGCGCCTAGCAAACCTAAGAACAGCATTCCGACATCTTAATAAGGAATCGTTCAGGACCCTGTACACTGTGTACGTTAGGCCCATATTGGAGTATGCAGCACCAGTTTGGAACCCACACCTAGAAAAGCATGTAAGGAAACTAGAGAAAGTGCAAAGGTTTGCAACAAGACTAGTCCCTGAGCTAAGGGGTATGTCCTACGAGGAGAGATTAAGGGAAATCGACCTGACGACACTGGAAGACAGGAGAGATGGGGGGATATGATAACGACATATAAAATACTGAGAGGAATCGACAAGGTGGACAGAGACAGGATGTTCCAGAGATGGGACACAGCAACAAGGGGTCACAGTTGGAAGTTAAAGACTCAGATGAATCACAGGGATGTTAGGAAGTATTTCTTCAGTCACAGAGTTGTCAGGAAGTGGAAAAGTCTGGGAAGTGATGTAGTGGAGGCAGGATCCATACATAGCTTTAAGAAGAGGTATGATAAAGCTCATAGAGCGGGAAGAGTGACCTAGTAGAGGCTAGTGAAGAGGCTGGGCCAGGAGCTGCGACTCGACCCGTGCAACAACATCTAGGTGAGTACACACACACAAGAGGGCTCTTTACAATGGTAAAGGGAATCCCGGTTGTTTTGCTTCACACTGACTCGTCGACACTGATCGTCGACACTGATCGTCGACACTGATTCTGCTGGTGACATTTACGGCTCAGTAATTGACTTTACAGAAATTAATTCCTGGAATTTAGTTGTTTGGTCTACTGGTCACAAGGAAGGTGACTCCCTGTTATTACCCTGACGTGTGGAGGGAGGCATGGAGAGGGAGATAACGAGAGGGAGAGAGAGAGAAAGAGATGGAGAGATATAGCCAAAAGACAGCAATTATACCACAAGACGGGCAGCTCTTTTTCCACGGTATCACTACTACATCAACGATAATTTCTTCAATGTCTCTCATATAGTGCGTCTTCTCACAACACGTGAACATACCATAAATCAAGTCAGTAATTAATTAACCATTACAATAAATGTATTTTTCTGAGGAAGGAGGGGAGGGAGGGAGGGTGGCAGATACAGGGCGGGAGGGAGGGAGAGAAGGTGACATAGATACAGGGCGGGAGGGAGGGAAGGTGACAGATACAGGGCGGGAGCGAGGGAGGGAAGGTGACATAGATACAGGGAGGGAGGGAGGGAGGGAGGGAGGGAGGGAGGGAAGGTGACATAGATACAGGGAGGGAGGGAGGGAGGGAGGGAGGGAGGGAGGGAAGGTGACATAGATACAGGGAGGGAGGGAGTTACGATGTGTGTTGTGGACTACAATATTATACTTTATTTTGCTTGACTTTTGTATCTGCAGACTTATGCATGCATTTACATCCTTTATTTCAATTAATGTTTAAATTTCATGTTTGACTCACGAAATCGTTATGACATGATTGTAAACAAATAACATGATTGTAAACAAATGACATGATTGTAAACAAATGACATGATTGTAAACAAATGACATGATTGCAAACAAATGACATGATTGCAAACAAATTACATGATTGTAAACAAATAACATGATTGTAAACAAATGACATGATTGTAAACAAATGACATGATTGTAAACAAATGACATGATTGTAAACAAATGACATGATTGTAAACAAATTACATGATTGTAAACAAATGACATGATTGTAAAAAAATGACATGATTGTAAACAAATTACATGATTGTAAACAAATGACATGATTGCAAACAAATGACATGATTGTAAACAAATGACATGATTGTAAACAAATGACATGATTGTAAACAAATGACGTGATTGTAAACAAATTACATGATTGTAAACAAATGACGTGATTGCAAACAAATGACATGATTGTAAACAAATAACATGATTGTAAAAAAATGACATGATTGTAAACAAATGACGTGATTGTAAACAAATAACATGATTGTAAACAAATGACATGATTGCAAACAAATGACATGATTGTAAACAAATGACGTGATTGTAAACAAATGACATGATTGCAAACAAATGACGTGATTGTAAACAAATAACATGATTGTAAACAAATGACATGATTGTAAACAAATTACATGATTGTAAACAAATGACGTGATTGTAAAAAAATGACATGATTGTAAACAAATGACGTGATTGTAAACAAATGACGTGATTGTAAACAAATGACGTGATTGTAAACAAATAATTGTAAGCAAATGACAAGCTTAGATACATCCACAGTGTGCGTCTACTTTATTCTCTCTTGTTCTTGTAATGTAACTGTGTTTGTTATGTGGTAGAGACGTTTGACTGTTGTTTATGTGGTAGAGACGTTTGACTGTTGTTATGTGGTAGGGACGTTTGACTGTTGTTATGTGGTAGAGACGTTTGACTGTTGTTATGTGGTAGGGACGTTTGACTGTTGTTATGTGGTAGGGACGTTTGACTGTTGTTATGTGGTAGGGACGTTTGACTGTTGTTTGTTATGTGGTAGGGACGTTTGACTGTTGTTTGTTATGTGGTAGGGACGTTTGACTGTTGTTTGTTATGTGGTAGGGACGTTTGACTGTTGTTTATGTGGTAGAGACGTTTGACTGTTGTTATGTGGTAGAGACGTTTGACTGTTGTTATGTGGTAGGGACGTTTGACTGTTGTTATGTGGTAGGGACGTTTGACTGTTGTTTGTTATGTGGTAGGGACGTTTGACTGTTGTTTATGTGGTAGAGACGTTTGACTGTTGTTATGTGGTAGAGACGTTTGACTGTTGTTATGTGGTAGGGACGTTTGACTGTTGTTATGTGGTAGGGACGTTTGACTGTTGTTATGTGGTAGGGACGTTTGACTGTTGTTTGTTATGTGGTAGAGACGTTTGACTGTTGTTTGTTATGTGGTAGGGACGTTTGACTATTGTTTGTTATGTGGTAGGGACGTTTGACTGTTGTTTGTTATGTGGTAGGGACGTTTGACTGTTGTTTGCCTTTTATTCCTCTTGTACTTTGTCCAGATTTTTACAATAAAAATAAATGCAATTTGTCCATCCATTTATTTTCTCTTATTTTTTATGTGGTGACAATATTATAGGTTTGATACACAGGATTTTGCCCATCTAAAATTGAACTGTTAGGGGAGAGAGAGAGAGAGAGAAAGAGAATGACAGAATAGAGAGAGAATGAGACTGAGAGAGAATGAATGAGAATATGGGTAAGTCTCCTTACACTTATAGTTATGAGAAGGCTGGGACACAGAGTGCAACGGACAAGTGAACTAGCAGCAGCAACACTCACACCAAGAGGCATTCTTGAGTTTCCCCAGCGCTCGGACGGAATGTCCAAAGGTGGGGTGTGACTCCAAAAGGATCTTGTAGTGCTTGTTGCCTTTGCACCTCCTGACATCGTCTGCTGCTATGCAGCTGCCACACCCTTCGAGTCCAGTGTGGGTGGGGTTTGTGGCAGCCCAAGGTGCCTAACTTCTCCCTCCAAGCCCCGTGGGGGCGGGGAATGGGGCTAGGCCTGGGGACAGCTGGTTCCAGAAGACGATGAGGTACTTGTACCTCCTCCCATGGCAGACATTGGTCTGAGACACTCCCTCGACAGGGAGCCAAGGCCGGGGCACCTCTTGGAAAAGGCCCAGGCCGGGCGATTATACCGGTGAATCTACAAAGAAAAAAGAGAAGGCTGGAGTACAATACAGTGTGGTATCCCGTAGAGACCTACATTGTCTCTCACTAGAGAGTTTTGCGTGGTGTTACAACTGTGGAAGCACTTCGTCTTGTTCCTGCAACTTGTGAGACACCTTGAAGAACAAGAGTTTCTTCTGAAAATATTTGTTACTCTCTAATAACTAAGTGGTAGTGTAATCCTAACACACACACACACACACACACACACACACACACACACACACACACACACACACACACACACATAAACACACACACACACACACACACACACACATTAACACACACACTAACACACACACACACACACAGGTTAAGGGAAATCGGCCTGACGATACTGGAGGACAGAAGGGTTAGGGGAGACATGATAACGACATACAAAATACTGCTTGGAATAGATAAGGTGGACAGAGACAGGATGTTCCAGAGATGGGACACAGAAACAAGGGGTCACAATTGGAAGTCGAAGATTCAGACGAGTCAAAGGGATGTTAGGAAGTATTTCTTCAGTCATAGAGTTGTCAGGAAGTGGAATAGTCTAGCAAGTGATGTAGTGGAGGCAGGAACCATACATAGCTTTAAGACGAGGTATGATAAAGCTCATAGAGGGAGAGAGAGGACCTAGTAGCGGTCATTGAAGAGGCGGGGCCAGGAGCTAAGTCTCGACCCCTGCAACCACAATTAGGTGAGTACAATTAGGTGATTACACACACACACACACACACACTCTTGCAGTTAATTTTAAAAACATGGACAACTTGACACTGTTAGTTATTCATGAACCAAACATACAGATTACCAGTTCATTTCAGCATTTAGACACGCAAGCAGCAACAGTTAATTGCAACAGTTAAACAGTGTCTGAGTAAGGTAAACAAGAGTGAGTCTCCAGTCAAGGTGTCCGGGGCACAGCCTGATGCAGTCCCGGCTAATTACATGAGTATTGTTGCAGGCAGCCGGCCGAGTAATCCGGATATTCTCAACAGTTTAACGGATTCCGGCTCTTAGACCTTTACCAGCCTGTTGGACTCTAAAGAGATGGAATGTGCTGTTATATCCGCGTCTATGATTACATTTGCATAATTGTACACTCTAAGGTAACATGCAACTGTTTTCATAATTGAATAGGGTTATACAGGCTGCCGTTTTTTGTCTGCGTATAATTAAGAGGATGTAAGTGGAAGGCTAAGTGAGCTTCCGTAGAAGTTACGTCGACGTTAGTTTTAACGTTATTTTTATAGTGTTAAGTAAGTTGTCGTAACTTGAACCGTTCAGTGGTGCCGGAACTTTGGCGGAGGCTCCAAGAGATTGTTTGATTTTTTAGTTAGCAGTATTGGATAAATTAACACTGTGCTGCTACCTTATGAGACTTACGCAGTGGGAACAAAAGCTAAATTTGTGTCCCCTGTGATGTTCCATCACGAATGATGAGTTACGTAGTGTTGGAATCTGTCAGCCTGAGCTGGGTAACTTCAGTGGGTCTGGTCGTGTGCATGTGGTGACCCGGGCGGCGGTAGCGGCCGCTGGCTTACTCGTGCTAGAAGCCGTGATCTGACTGTTACGTAGACCACAATATAATTTACCAACCTTGACTAGATGATTATAAATATTTAAGTGAGGCAATAAGGGCGGGTTACTCAGCACAGGGCGAGATGGAGGCTCGATCCTCGGTCCGCTAATAACGAGACATACTTCTCAGTAATCAGTTTTGGTTGACTTTATGAGTACTGACACAGACCTTCCATAACATAGGGAACATCATTCTCCCCTAGGGCAGTAGACGTTATAGTGAACAAAGATATTATCATTCTCATTATCGTGCATATCAATCATAAAGATACATCGTCTTTGCATGATTAAAGCAGATTGCCTCTGGCTCCCAGCCACTGATGAACAAGACTTAGTAAAATTGTTAAGCGAGAACTTCAGTAATTATCTTAGAGGCTCACTGCAAATATCACTGATCTTGCTTTCAATGTCGAGACTAATCTAGATAATGATTTTGTTTCATTCTTCCAGAATAAAATTTTAACGAATTAAGAAATATTCTCTGTACTTAAACCCAAATAAATTACTGTGCGCTTCGTCCATGGATTGTACTTGGCTGACCGTGGACGTCGAAGCACAACTTATGAACAGCTCATCTACATTCTTACCAATCACAGAAAAGTGGCTCAGCTTCAGCCTACAGAAAAAAATAAATTATCACCGGTTAGTGCAGTTACGTAGGAACACAAGCAGATCAGGTATTGAATTAAGCAGAAACACAAATAGAAAGACAAGTAAAGAGATGCAGACATCCAGACAAGATAACTGTCAGGCAAGAATAAACACATTTGTTTAGATACGCAGACAGAGGTGTGCAGACAGGCATAGACGGACAGGCAGATTAAATACAAGCAGTATGATAGGTAGGCATGCAAGATTAGGCACGATCTCGGCATCCAAGATCACAATATTATTTACAACCCTAAAGAAATAAACAAAATGATAGGCATACAAGCTGGGACAGATATGTAGGCGAGGCAGCGCACGACAGCCATGGGACACTAATACCCTTTAAGAAGATGGGGCTTTGCTCTCCCGTCTTGAACCCAAGGAAGTCAGCGGGTCGTAGCCAGCCCGGCTTTGACAGGGCGATCACAGCCTGTTTCTCTCTTGGGCTCCAATTACTGCCGTCCGCTGAGCCGCAAAATATACGACGTCGATGAGAAGGCCGGCAAGAAGCCTCCACGGAGATAACTTGTTCGTTAAAAATGTCTCACACGCGCACAAAAAAAAAGGAGATAAGGGAGAGGCGTATGACAAAGGCCGAGAAGATAGTCGGTCTGTGAGTCGGGTCTCAAACCCTGGTATCACCTCGGCCTATCTGTTTGTCGACGGTGACGGATAGGGGGATAGGAAAGGAAGGGGGAAGAGTGAAGGAAAGGGTAAAAGAGAAGGATAAGAAGGACATAGAAGAATAAGGAAAAATAGGAAAGGATAGGGAAAATTGGGAAATATGAGCAGTGCGCAATCATTCCACTTAATTTCACTTGCTCGCATTATTATTATTATAATCGAGAGAGAGCGCTAAACCTGTAGGATTATACAGCGCATGTGGCTGGGATGAAAGGTATTCAGGCTCAATTCAGGGAACTGGAGCACAGATCCAATTCCTTAGATCAAGAGCCCCTCACCAGCGTCAAGGGGCACTTGTTCGCAGTAGCTAGAGACGCCAGGGGGGGGGGTGAAGTGAACTGTAGATTCGGTCGTTGTAAGAAAACCGGAAGTAAATAAAAACCCAAGAGGTCAGTAAATGTTGATGTAATGTCAAGAAAAGACTTCTCAGAAAACAACACCAGAATCCTTGTGAAATTTGGAGGAGTGATGTTGGAGGGTGAAGGACCAGGCTCTCAGAAACTGCTGCAATGTAAACAAAATAAAAAGACGATAACGAAGAATAAAGAATATAATTTGTAAGCTTTATTAAAGTAAAATTTACAGATTGTTTTTATTGACAAGTGTGTAAAGTTCGGTCTGTTATTGAATTAAGCACAGGATTTTTGTACAGGGTATCCAGTAAGTCTGAAGGGCAATAGTAAAGAGCTTTATCCATAGAACGTGATTAATAGACCTCTGGCTGCCTTCAGGAGGGAGCTGGACAGATACTTAAAGTCAGTACCCGATCAGTCGAGCTGTGGTTCGTACGTTGGACTATGTGTGACCAGCAATAACAGCCTGGTTGACCAGGCCCCGATCCACCTGGAGGCCTAGTCAAGGACTGGGCCACGGGGACGTTGACCCCCGGGACTGGGCCACGGGGGCGTTGACCCCCGGGACTGGGCCACGGGAGCGTTGACCTCCGAGACTGGGCCACGGGGGCGTTGACCCCCGGGACTGGGCCACGGAGGCGTTGACACCCGGGACTGGGCCACGGGGGTGTTGACCCCCGGAACACCCTCCCAACATAACCCAACAAAACTAAATATGATATATTTTCATTGGGTCCCCTTTTTTGTGTTGGTGGTGGTTGGCGGGATGGTATTGTAATCTTGAGAAAACAAGACCCGGAAGTGACTACCTCTGGGAGGCGGCGGCGCTGAAGCCTCGTCTTGTGAGGCGGGGAAGGGGTGAAGGGGTTATTGAGACGAATATTGGATGGAGGTGAAAAGAGAATTTTACCTCATCTGCGTCTTTTATCCATTGTAGCTCCGCCTCTGAGGTCCTCTTGAGGGAGATGAAGCCTCGCCTGGACCACGCCACTTACACCACCTCTGAGGTCCTCTTGTGGGAGATGAAGTCTCGCCTGGACCACTTACACCACCTCTGAGGTCCTCTTGTGGGAGATGAAGCCTCGCCTGGACCACGCCACTTACACCACCTCTGAGGTCCTCTTGTGGGAGATGAAGCCTCGCCTGGACCACGCCACTTACACCACCTCTGAGGTCCTCTTGTGGGAGATGAAGCCTCGCCTGGACCACGCCACTTACACCACTTCGCCTGGACCACGCCATTTACACCACTTCGCCTGGACCACGCCACTTACACCACTTCGCCTGGACCACGCCAATTACACCACCTCGCCTGGACCACGCCACTTACACCACCTCGCCTGGACCACACCACTTACACCACCTCGCCTGGACCACGCCACTTACACCACCTCGCCTGGACCACGCCACTTACACCACCTCGCCTGGACCACGCCACTTACACCATCTCACTCACAAAGTGTTGTTTTTCCACTATGTACAGGTACACCTAAATACACTTACACAAAAATTGTCGTACATAGAAACATACGTGTAAATTACCCAGGATAACTCAAAAGTCAGACAAAGTTACTTATTGGCGTCCTTGACTTTCCACACTGCTCGTGTGTCCAGTTTTGGTAAATAAATGAAATGTGAACAAGGGAAGGCAAAATAACTTAGACATAAAACAATTTTACACGAAGGAAATATTGGCGGCTGAGGCGAAGGAGGAGGAAGAAAGTGAAAATAAACAGTAGCAAACTGTGATGATGATGATGCATTGAAAAAGTTGAAAATAATACAAAAAAATATTTAAGAATATCTAATAAATAATAATTAGTGAATGTGGAAGTCCAGAGGCGTACATAATGACCGCATTACTTCACCTAATTACCACACACTAATAATGTTTCATGGCCTCCAGTGAGCCGCCTTGATGCTGGTGAAGGGCTCTTGATTCAAGGAATATGAGCTTACCTTGCCTGGATAAAACCTAATTGCCTCCCATTTCACTTACTGGTTTAGCGCTTCTCAGTTAATCCTAGAACGTAAAAAAATCTACTTCGCGCAGAATTTAAATACATTGTATGATGATGACTGTTATCTGTTGATGGTGACTTATCTGTTGATGGTGACTTATCTGTTGATGGTTCCTCTTATCTGTTGATGGTGACTTATCTGTTGATGGTGACATATCTGTTGATGGTTCCTCTTATCTGTTGATGGTGACTTATCTGTTGATGGTGACTTATCTGTTGATGGTTCCTCTTATCTGTTGATGGTGACTTATCTGTTGATGGTGACTTATCTGTTGATGGTTCCTCTTATCTGTTGATGGTGACTTATCTGTTGATGGTGACTTATCTGTTGATGGTTCCTCTTATCTGTTGATGGTGACTTATCTGTTGATGGTGACATATCTGTTGATGGTTCCTCTTATCTGTTGATGGTGACTTATCTGTTGATGGTGACATATCTGTTGATGGTTCCTCTTATCTGTTGATGGTGACTTATCTGTTGATGGTGACATATCTGTTGATGGTTCCTCTTATCTGTTGATGGTGACTTATCTGTTGATGGTGACATATCTGTTGATGGTTCCTCTTATCTGTTGATGGTGACTTATCTGTTGATGGTTCCTCTTATCTGTTGATGGTTCCTCTTATCTGTTGATGGTTCCTCTTATCTGTTGATGGTTCCTCTTATCTGTTGATGGTTCCTCTTATCTGTTGATGGTGACTTATCTGTTGATGGTGACTTATCTATTGATGGTTCCTCTTATCTGTTGATGGTGACTTATCTGTTGATGGTTCCTCTTATCTGTTGATGGTTCCTCTTATCTGTTGATGGTTCCTCTTATCTGTTGATGGTTCCTCTTATCTGTTGATGGTTCCGGGGTTCAGGGCCCCCGTGGCCCGGTCTCGTACCAGGAAAGTGAAACCTAGAACATATTTCACCAAAGAAGAATCTTGTACAACTGTGATGTTGTTGTACCACTGTGATATTGTTGTACCACTGTGATATTGTTGTACCACTGTGATGTTGTTGTACCACTGTGATGTTGTACCACTGTGATATTGTTGTACCACTGGGATATTGTTGTACCACTGTGATATTGTTGTACCACTGTGATGTTGTTGTACCACTGTGATGTTGTACCACTGTGATATTGTTGTACCACTGTGATATTGTTGTACCATTGTGTGATGTTGTACCACTGTGATGTTGTACCACTGTGATGTTGTACCACTGTGATATTGTTGTACCACTGTGATGTTGTACCACTGATATTGTTGTACCACTGTGATATTGTACCACTGTGATGTTGTTGTACCACTGTGATATTGTTGTACCACTGTGATATTGTTGTACCACTGTGATATTGTTGTACCACTGTGATATTGTTGTACCACTGTGATATTGTTGTACCACTGTGATATTGTTGTACCACTGTGATATTGTTGTACCACTGGGATATTGTTGTACCACTGGGATATTGTTGTACCACTGGGATATTGTTGTACCACTGTGATATTGTTGTACCACTGTGATATTGTTGTACCACTGTGATATTGTTGTACCACTGGGATATTGTTGTACCACTGGGATATTGTTGTACCACTGTGATATTGTTGTACCACTGTGATATTGTTGTACCACTGTGATATTGTTGTACCACTGTGATATTGTTGTACCACTGGGATATTGTTGTACCACTGTGATATTGTTGTACCACTGGGATATTGTTGTACCACTGTGATGTTGTTGTACCACTGGGATATTGTTGTACCACTGGGATATTGTCGTACCACTGTGATATTGTTGTACCACTGTGATATTGTTGTACCACTGGGATATTGTTGTACCACTGGGATATTGTTGTACCACTGGGATATTGTTGTACCACTGGGATATTGTCGTACCACTGATGTATTGAACCTTGATCAACTACAGCTTCTGCCACTGCTAATAAATACTCTAAATTAACCTGAAAATATTGTTGAAGCTCTATGATGTTACAGGAAGAGAGAGGGGAAAATATGAGGGGAGACCATCTGAATAGATTAGATTTAGATTTTGCCGCAGAAATAGCTAGTTTGTCGTGTACCCGATATCCACCCTATGGACGGTAGTGCAAGAGAATGTAGATACAGAGAAGACCTAGGAATAGTGCAGCTTGGGGGAGGAGGGAGGAAGGGTGAAATGTGCTGCTCATGGGGAATGGGGAAAAGGTCATTTAAAGAAAGAAAAGAAAGGAAAGGGGCTTCTAAGAGAAAGGGGAAGAGAGGAAAGAGGCTTCTAAGAGGAAGGGGAAGAGAGGAAAGGGGCTTCTAAGAGGAAGGGGGAAGAGAGGAAAGGAGCTTCTAAGAGGAAGGGGAAGAGAGGAAAGGGCTTCTAGGAGGAAGGGGAAGAGATGAAAGGGTTTCTAAGAGGAAGGGGAAGAGAGGAGATGAGCTTCTAAGAGGAAGGGGAAGAGAGGAAAGGAGCTTCTAAGAGGAAGGGGAAGAGAGGAATGGGGCTTCTAAGAGGAAGGGGAAGAGAGGAAAGGGGTCATTTAGAGAGAGGAGAGGGGCGTCCAAGAGGAAGGGGAAGAGAGGAATGGAACATTCGGACTGATGCAGGAAAGTGATACTTGGGGAAAAATGTCATTGAACTGGAAATATGAAAATTTCTTTTCAGGGAGGAAAGTCAAAAATGTTACATATTGGAAAAGGAAGTTTTGCTAAGGAGATGAGAGGAAAGTATCACGAGGGAAAGTGAGGGAAAGTGAGGGAAAGTGAGGGAAAGTGAGGGAAAGGCCGCTGAGGAGCGTGAGCAAAGTAGGTCGCTCGAAGGAAAAGGGGAAAGTCTTGTATTAAGGTAAAAAGGGAAAGCAGGTCTCTTAGAGAAAAGGGAAAGGGCCGGGAAAGGAGTTCATAGAGCCAGAAGAGAAAATAAATAAATATATCAATAAAACCAGAGTATATAAGATCACATGGAAAGAGAGCATAACAGACTGACTTTGTCAATATCTGCCGAAGAAAGAATTAAAATATTGTGAAGCCATCACTTTTTGTTTTGTGTTGACAAGCAATGTGATAAGTAAGACACAGGCAACAGTTAGGTATCTGCATTCCGAAACGTCTCTCCTACACAGTAGGCTTCTTCAGCAAGGTGTGGATAGCAAACCTGAAGGTTATCTTCCAGCTCTCCACTCACTCTGACACATCAACACTGTGGAGAAATTAGTGACTATGATTGCCATCTACTACTATAACTACTCCACATTACTCTCGCTATTAATATTATTACAACCTCTACACCCACTGCTACTACAACTATTGCTACTACTATTACCACAACCACTACAACCATTATTGTCACTGCTGCTATTATTACCACCATACAGTAAACATAAAAATACAAGCAGGTGTATAGTCATTCGGTTTATACACAGAGAAATACGCCAGTGACAACGTGATCACACAAGTCACCCCAATAAGTTACGTAAGTTCCCCCTTCTTCTAATAACATCCTCATTTTTCCTTGTCCATAATTACTATCGCATTTGCTTTGTCTGTTTCGGAAGGTGATGTCTAGGATCTCTCCTTAATTCATTGTATAACTTAACACAATTGTCCTTGTGGATTTTTTTTTAATTTTCCTAAATTCAGCATATGAATAATATGAATAATATGAATAATATAATAATAGCGTATTAAAATGTGATGCTGATTTGTCCCTTCCAGAAATTTCGTGTGAAGGAGGGTGTGCAGCGGCCGCGGAGTGATACGGGGGGAAGGGCGCCATAGTGTAAATAATGTGTGAGCACTGGTCTCTTAATAGTGAAATTTAATCCGGCGTCATCGAGGCCATAATTGGGCGTTTCAGCCCGAATTTGTAATAGGAACCCGTGTTAATGCCCCCTCCTGAAGATTTGGGTCATGAAATTTGCGGGACCTCCAGAATTATGTGTGGATGGTGAAAAAATAGTAGACTACGCCATTGTTCTTTCAATTAGATTTCTCGGTGGCCAGTGTAGGTTTCTACACGTTAGGTAGGCGTTGTGGCATGATCTAACTACAGTAATTAACTGGTAAGTGGTAATACATATTTCTTTTCTAATAACACTACTGTATTATATGTATTATACAATAACTATATTCTGTGTACCCAGCAAGCCAAATAATATACAGTCCACACTTTTATAATTTACCATTATTTGTATTAATGTTTAATATTGTAATTATTAATTTAATGTCAGGTCAAGCTTTTTTTGTGAGAGAGGTAATGGAGTGGGCATCAAGGGAGTGACAGTTCTGCGACCTACTGTGACTTAAGCCCCACTTACCACACCCAAATTACTTACATCTAATAATTCAAGTAATACCCTGTAAACCTCATGCAGGTAATTTCTCACATAATTAACTAAGCCATTGGTCCTTTGAATCTGATATGTAATCAGGGAGAATTTAATTTAATTATTTGATTGAAAGAAATGGATTGTTGGGTTCACATATAAGTGAAAATAAATTAATTAATTAATGGTGTTTGTGTAGTGGATTATAGTTGTCACAATTAGTTGAATTTGCATGCCCAGTGGGGCTGGAATTGTATTTCTTATACATTTGTGATATTAATGGATTTGTGTAATTACCATATAAATTAATTGCTAAGCCCAGCGAGGCTAGGATTGTAGTTGCTATAATTGTTAACTTGCTAAACCCAGTTAGGCCTAGGAATGATAATTGTCTTCTTTCTGATTATAGTAATAATAATTATAAATTAATTGCTAAGCCAAGAAATATTTGGCTAGGATATTTGGTACATATTGTAATAATTATACCCAGTGTCTCATTATATAATGTGTATACCCAGTGTTCATTAATTGAGTCTAATACATAAATGCCATGGATGAGGTTAATGTAATTATTGCAAATGTAAAATCCATGGGAATTAAAGCTATAAAGTCATCATTAAATGCAAAAAAAGGTCAAGTGATCAGAGCTTATAATAAATGCTTGGAATTTGTGGCAGAAGAAACTGTGAATAAGGTTAATTTAGAATTATATTTGGATTCATTAGAGAATAGATATGTCATACAAATTATATTACACAGAATATGAAGGAGATCGATGAATTGTGCAGATTATGAAAGAGAATTATTCATTAATCAGTATTATGAACTAGAAGATAAAACTACCATGTAAAAGTGAGGTATTAAATAAATTAAAATGTATAAATAATGTAGTTGACCAGTCTAGTAATGTGAATGCCAGATCTTTGCCCAAACTCCCAGAGTTCTGTCTACCAACATTTAGTCCAGGAGACAGCTGGGAGGAATTCTGGTCAGTATTTAAGGCTGCGGTGCATGTGAGGAATGACCTAGCAGATGTCACAAAATTATTTTATCAAAGGGCAGGTCAGAAGCGAGCCTTATGCTCTGAGTCAAGGAATCCAAAATATAGACTCTAGTTACCTAGAAGCAGTTGATTTGTTAGAGGCCATCTAAGGTAATCTGGAGCAAAGTAGGTTAGACCTAGTAAATATTGTGATTTAATTTAAGAACTCCAGAACACAATTACCATAATTTGCAACAATTTAGGGTCAAATTAGAAAATACTCTTAAGTCTTTGAGTAATAGGTTTAATCTGGGTGAATCAGACTGGATATTAAGTGTTATCTTACAAAATAAATTGACCAGCAAAACTAGAGTGGTTGTCTAATAAATACCACAAAGGTTATTTTTCTCTGGAGGAAATAAGATTAGGTCTACAAGAATTAAATGTTCAATTACAGACAAGCAACCAAATAATTCTAAGAATTTAACATATGATGATTCTGATGTATTTGTCAGGTCTAACCCTGTGGTTTAGCGCTTCTTTTTGATTATAATAATAATAATAATAATTGTCAGGTCTAACAAATGGAAAAAAATATCCTAATGTTAATAATCATCATAATTCAGCCCATAAAAGGGTTACATAGGCACATATCAAGTGGCAGGAACCAGAAATTAAGGTTCTCCACATCAAATTAAGAGGAATAAGTACCTTAACAAGAGTGACCCGGCTAATAATGAGCAAGTCAAGCAAAAGAGGGATTGTTAAGTAAAAGGACACAAATGCAACTAATGTGACATTTTATTGTGGCAACGTTTCGCTCTCCAGGAGCTTTTCAAGCTCCTGGAGAGCGAAACGTTGCCACAATAAAATGTCACATTAGTTGCATTTGTGTCCTTTTACTTAACATATTGTCGGTAATTCTACCAATATTAATACAAAAGAGGGATTGTCTTTTTTTGATTGTTTTTTTTATTGTCCTTTTTTTTCCAGAATTATAATGCTTAGGATTAATGGAATGTTAGGGTGGAAAGATTAGAAGAACTTAGCAAATGTATTAGATGTTTAGGCAGCCATTATGTAAAGGATTGATATGCCAAACTGAATAATTGTTATCAGTTCCACAATGGAAGGCATCATGTAGTAATGTGTAAAGGTTTAAATAATAGTGATAATCATAGTAATAATAATAATAATGATAATGATAATAATGATGTTAACAGTGAAACAACAGTTACTAATGTAAAATGATGATGGCATAGCTGAAGTAGCCTCACCCGTGGTGAATGTAGAAATTCAGGATAAAAGGCGTAAATTAAAAAAATATAACTCCATTACTGGACCAAGGATCACAACGCACATTCATTAAACGTAGTTTCCTTAATGGTATGAAAGTGCAAAAGGGGGATCCTACAAATTTAAAATTATCTGGTTTTCTGTCAAATAAAAGGGCCTAGTTGTACGATACTGTATATGTAAATGTCGGCTTGGGAAATGGGAGAAAATGTCGTCTACAAAATGTATCAATGCTGTTATAGTAGACAGACTCCCACAGAAAATCTCGACAATTGAGCTTAGTGAAGCTACTGAAAGGCTTTCACAAAATGGTGTAGAATTGACACCCTCTTGTGTAAATGATGACTCAGTGGGGTCAATAAGTCTTCTAGTAGGGAGTGATTATTATGCTACATTTGTAAAGTGTATGGTATGGAAGTGTGGTGTTACTCTTCTAAACACAGCAGGAGGCCATGTAATATATGGTAAGCTTCCTCGCTCTAATAATTAGTAACTAAATGGAACAGTAAATATTTGTTATTATTATAATCTAATATTTGTGTTATGTCTAATAAATGGATTAAGAATCTTGCTTGCTGAAGTTTCCAAATGCTTCGATCCACTAGGCTTAGTGTCACCCCTTACAATAAGAGGGATATTGTTAGTACAAGAAGCAGGGGAAACTTAAATGTGCTTGGGATGAAACCCTACCTAATGAATTTATTAAGAAGTGGGAAGAATTAATAGGTGATTATGTAAAGATACCACTGTTGGAATTCCTACGTTATGTAGCAAGTCAAGATGGTGTTAATATATTACACATTTTTTGCGATGCTTCAAAATTCGTGTATGGAGCAGTCGCTTATATTCAATGTAATCAATCAGTTTCTCTTGTCATGTCTAAGGCAAAAGTAGCTCCATTTAAAGTGTGTACATTGCCTCAGTTGGATTTAACAGCCATTTACATACATGTCAAATTAGCTAATTATGTAAGAGATAAATTGCAGGAGATAAATAATAGTGACACTGTGATTTGGTCTGATAATGAGGTGTCCTTACAATGGATTCGTAATGGTAACAGTAAAATTGTGTACAGTTCAAAACAAGAGTCGCTGAAATTAATAAAATAAAAGAGAAATATGAGTTTAGGTCAACATTTATTAACATTTAATCTTATACCTGGTGACGAGAATCCAACTGATTTCTTGTGACGAGGCTGAGCTTATGATAAATTTGTGAATACTGTATCATGGTTCAGGATACAGAGTTGGTTGGTAAATAAAGTTAATTGGCCTTTACAAAAGGCACATATTGCACCTGCTGAAATTACTGTGGCCACCACTCCAATAATTTGTCCCTCATTGGTGGCTGATATTAATAGGTATTCTTCCTTACCCAAACCAATTAATTAATGTAACATTGCTAGTATTTAAATTTATAAACAAAAGGAATATTTCATATAATTTTCCACAGTTCTCGAAGATTTGTTAAGTTATACCATGAATTAAGGAAAGATTCTAGACTTCACCTTACGAAACAGACAAAGCAAATGCGATAGTAATTATGGACAAGGTAGATTATAGTGGAAAAATGAATAAGTTACGTGAGGGAGAATGAGGGAAACGTGAAAAAAAAAACTCTGCCTATGATCCTCTCACACGCTCTTGCTTGTCTCTCGCTGGGTCAACAAAGGGTTGAACTCTGTCATAAACAACCGGAAAAGATTGTCAGCCACACGTGAACCAACAGGTATTTCCTGTTTTCTCTCTGAGCAGAGAGAGGGAAAGGAAAGGAAGGGGAGAGGGAAAGGAAAGGGAGGGGAAAGAGGAAGAGAAAGTTTATATGAGGACCTGGCGCGATGCCTCTCCAAGATAGTGGCATTTACATGTCTGCTACACGTCTGTGTGTCTTGGGAGGTTCCCGCCAGGTAGCTACGAGTTAATCAGTGGGCGGGAGCCGCGGCCTCCTTACCGCAGATAAAAGACTGGAGTTTAAACGACTTTTACTGCAGCGTTCCCACTGATAAGTTCTCCT
>WNWK01017782.1:0-41589 GCA_009830355.1 Cherax destructor
ATGTTCTTATGTTCTTATGTTATGTTCTTATGTGATGGTCTTTTAGGTGTGGGACTGGAGGTGGTCCGTCCTGGGACGTGCAAGCGATCTGAAAATCGTTACACTGTAGAGGGAAAACCTGGTAGAATGGTCAAAAATGTGTGGAAGTCAGACTTATCAAAAGTCAGGCGGAACCTCGGCACCAGAAGCAGGCAATAAAATGTTACCAACAGAAGGTACTGGGGTGCTAAAGAGGTCCAAAGAATGGTTTAATAAGGAGGCAGGGTCCTGAGAGGGCCCCACAGCAAACAGAGAACCGGCAAGAGTTTCATGGACCTGGGACTCCATGGTAAGGGTACTTTTATTTTATTTTAAAAAAAGAGGGGGGAGGGCGAGGGAGAGAGCGTGGAGGGATGGTTCCAAGGAGGAATGAAATGGATCTTAAACCCCCCTCCAAGCCCAAGAGAGGCTTCAGTGGGCCGGTAGTGCAGATGCGGCATGGAACCCGTGCCTTACCCTACCCTTCATGCCGGTAAACTGGCAATCTAGGATAGCAACCTCAGATCCACCGAGCCACCTCGGCAGACAAAAGTGATGGTGGTTGGAAACCTGCCACAGGGCATACCTCCTTCGGCCATCACCTCCCAGAAACTACAGGCAGCCTCCATAGATACACCCGTCACCTGAAAGACATTGCAAGCTTCCCCCAGGAACTCTGGAATGATATCGGGACATCCCTAGAAGATCCAGATTCCATGGCAAACTACACCACCACGAATTACCTTAATGGAATAGAATGGACAATAAAACCATTTCCCAACCTAGGAGCTAGAATCCTGGGGGGATGGGACCTCAGAGGCCAAAAGCACGAGAGAAAGGAAAGGGGAGGAATGGGAAAAGGAGAGATAAGGAGAATGGGGCAGGGAAAGGAAGGGAATGATGGGGCCTTGAAGGGAGGAGGGGGGGGGTAATTAGGGTCGGTAGCAGGAAGGAGACTGAAAGGTTTAGTTCCTCAGACCGAAAGCCTTTTCACTACTAAAAGGAGCCCTTCTCCTTAAAGGGTTAATTATTTAATAATTAAAAATCTTTAACACCAGAAGACATGAAATCGTTAAGTGAGATTAACTTGTTAGAGGAGATACGGGTGCAAAAAATAATTTGAGATGCAATGCTCGATGTTGCTCCCGAGATCATCTAAACAAAGGAGGTCAAGGTAAGTGATTAGTTTATTCTTGTCAGCGCTTGCTGCCCGCGTATTTACGCTGGTACCACATCCCAGGTGATCAAAAGACTTTCGAAGGAATTGGTCAAGTTCTCCATAACTGTTGTAGGAAAGATTTTCTGGTACATATATATTGTAAAGAAACGTTTTAGACGTTTACCTTACGTGGATTGTGGGAGTTGGATGCGGAAGCGGAAGGGAGGCGAGGATTGTGGGAAAGAGAGGTGGGTGTGGAGGGGTAAGGATGTCCATCACTGCGACTAGCGGTTCCTCTTTGACCACCCTCCCTGGGTGTCTCTGTCCTCTCTGTCCGCCCAGCATCTGGAGTCGGTCTCCCGAGAGCTGTCTTCATCCTGCAGGCAGAGGTGTCAAAGTTAGATGTAACAGATGACCTACGAATACTCTACTCAACTGGCCCCGCCTCTTAACTGGTCGCTACTAGGTCACTCTTCCTGCTCCATGAGCTCTATCATACCTCTTCTATGTATGGATCCTGCCTCCACTACATCACTTCCCAGACTATTCCACTTCCTGACAACTCTGTGACTGAAGAAATACTTCCTAACATCCCTGTGATTCATCTGAGTCTTCAGCTTCCAATTGTGACCCCTTGTTGCTGTGTCCCATCTCTGGAACATCCTGTTTTTGTCTACCTTGACAATTCCTCTCATTATTTTAAATGACGTTATCATATCCCCATCTCTCCTGTGCTCCAGTGTCGTCAGGTCGATTTTCCTAAACCTCTCCTAGTAGGACATGCCCCTTAGCTTCAGGACTAGTCTTGCTGCAAACCTTTGCACTTTCTCTAATTTAATTACATGCTTGGCTAGGTGTGGGTTCCAAACTGGTGCTGCATACTCCAATATAGGCCTGACATACACGGTGCACAGGGTCCTGAACTATTCCTTGTTGAGATGTCGGATTGCTATTCTTAGGTTTGCTAGGGCCCATATGCTGCAGTAGTTATTTGGTTGATGTACCCCTGTGGAGATGTGCCCGGTGTTATACTCACCCCAAGATCCCTTTCCTTGAGTGAGGTTTATGTCTCTGGCCCCATAGACTGTACTGTGTGTGTGTGTGTGTGTGTGTGTGTGTGTGTGTGTGTGTGTGTGTGTGTGTGTGTGTTTTCACCTATTTGTGTATTTGTGGTTGCAGGGATCGAGTTACAGCTCCTGGCTCCGTCTTTTTGCTCAAAGAGCTTTATCGTACCTCTTCTTAAAGCTATGTCTGAATCCTGCCTGCACTACATCACTCATCAGATTGTTCTACTTCCTGACAACTCTATGACTGAAGAAATACTTCTTAACATCCCTGTGACTCATCTGAGTTTTCAACTTCCAGTTGTGGCCCCTTGTTGGTGTGTCCCATCTCTGAAACATTATGTCCCTGTCCACCTTGTCAATTCCTCTCAGTTATCATGTCCCCTCTATCCCTCTTGTTCTTCAGTGTCACTAGGTTGATTTCCCTTAATCTCTCCTCATAGGATATACCCCATAGCTCTGAGAATAGTCTTCTTGTAAACTTATGCACTTTCTCCATTTTCTTGACGTGCTTGACCAGGTGTGGATTCCATACTGGTTCCTTATACTCCAATATAGGTCTGACATACGTACATGGTGTATAGTGTCTTGGTTGACCCCTTAGATGTTGAAGCAATATTCTTAGGTTAGCCTGCCACCCATATGCTCCAGCCCTTATTTGGTTCACGTATTTCTCAGTAGATATGCTCAATATGATCCAAGAAAGATCCTAGCAAGTACTCCATATACAGTCTTCTCTGATCCTCCAAAAGCTTCATGCCTTTGCACTTAGCGGGGTTAAACTCCAGGAGCCAGTTGTTGGACCAGGTTTGCAGCCTGTCCAGATCCCTTTGTAGTCCTACCTGATCACCGCCCGCTCTCTGAAAGAGCCGCTCATGAACCAACAGGTATTACACACGATGCAGAGTCGGTCACGTCTGATTCATGAACAAGTGGAAATGTGTATTACTTGCCAGTAATGTTTATTTTGCCTAATAATATCTACAAGCACAGTATAGCATTTTGTCTGGACTTTTTGGGTTATCCTAGGTAATTTACACTATGTATAACTGTATTTATGTGTACCTGTGAGATAGAGACAGAGATAGACAGAGACAGAGACAGAGATAGACAGAGACAGAGACAGACAGAGACAGAGATAGACAGAGACACAGATAGACAGAGACACAGATAGACAGAGATAGACAGAGATAGAAGGAGATAGAGACAGCCAAAGCAAATCAGCCAGCCAGCCAGCTGGCCACCCAACCAGCCGGCTGGCCACCCAACCAGCCGGCTGGCCACCCAACCAGCCAGCCTGCCGAACATATATTACACATGTTCCAGAATTGTTTCTCTTTACTTAGCGCATTCAAGGTTTTGGTGAAGAGATAGTGAGATGGGCAGAATTATTGTATAGGGATGCGAGAGTGAGAGTGCAAGTGAATGGGATGATAGGCAGGGCAGTGTGTGTGCAGGGGTGTCCCTTGTCGCAGATGTTATTTGCATGTCTACAAAATCCGTTGTATCGAATCGTTAGGGCTGGTGAAGAAAAGGGAGGTGGAGGGGGGGGGGGTCACAGGATAGTGGATCAGGGATAGTTGGATATGTGGACGATACAATGGTTTTGGTTAGGAATGAGGAAGAGTTAGAGAGAGTTAGTGTGATTTTGGGGAAATTTGGTAAGGCAACAAGTATGAGCATAAATTTGGGTAAGTCGAAGTTGCTTGAGATAGGTTTATGGGAAGGTGGGGGGATTGGTGGGATTAGGTGTGGTTGGAATGTGGTTGAACGTTTAAAAATTTGTGGAATTGTGTTTATGGATAATTTTGGGGTGGCGCGCCAAGTAAATGCAGGGAATGTTATACAGGGAGCTATGCGTAGGATGGGGGGATGGAATGTGGGGGTTGCAACAATTTCACAGCGCATCATTGCGGTAAACATGTTGCTGTATAGTAAAATTTGGTATGTTGCAGGAATTTATCCAATTTTACGAGAGGATGTGGTTGTTTTCGTGATAAAAGTATTGAGGTATGTATGGGGATTTGGAAAGCATTGGTTGAGCAAGGATGTGGTGGTGAAGAAGGTGAGTTGCGGGGGGTCTGTGGTTAATTAATTTGGAAATGAGAATGATGAGTATGTATGTTAAAAGTTGCTATCTGATGATGGGAGGGCAAGGGGGTAAAAGGGTATATAATGTTATGCGTCATTTACGAATGTGGTGGAGTGGAAAAGATTTAGTGCATTGCGAGGATATGTTGCGTACACTAATGCATGCCAGGAACCCGAGGGGTATCATAGTTAGAAAGTTGGAAAAAGCCAGTAGAGACAGGGTTGTGGTAGAGGGAATAGCTACTTTTCCTGTGTATGATTGGTTGGGTATATGGGGTGGCTTAAAAGGTATGAAACTGAAGCCAAGGGTGAGGGAACAGATTTCTGGATGGGATTTTGGCCTCTAGATCAGTTTTATATCAGATGGGATTGCTGCGTGACGCAAGTTGTGAATTTTGTGGGGAGGAAGATACAGTTTACCATGGGGTTTTGTGAACATTTGGGGATTATAAGGGAGTGGCTGACACGTTTAATCAGGATGATGGGTGTTGGAGGGATACATCCATTGAGGTTTCTGAGTCTAGATATAGGTGGGGTACAGAAAAATGTTCGTAGGGCTTTAATTAATGTACATGGCAGTTGATTTTGTACATGTCTGATGGGGTATGAGAGGAAAGACTGGTCAGGAGAGGTTAACTGCCATTGCAGCGAATATGTATCGAACTAAGTGTAGGAATATGTTATTATATGGAATGGCTTGGAATAGGTGTTTTCAGGATAATTATAGGGATTTTACGGTAAAACAGTTGTTGGATTTAAGAAATGTGATCAGGTGATAACGGGCTGTTCTTCTGGGAGTGTAAGGATATAGGTGTATGAAAGGAGATTGTATGGGGAAGGAACAAAAATTTAGTTTGTGGGAATATGGGAATTTACTGGAGACTTTGTTGTAAAATATTTGTTGTGACCCTTGACTATAGGTGCTAAATGTGTGGAGTGAATATGTTGATATGAAGGGGTAAAATTAGAGGTGGTTAGAACTGTGGAGACTCTTGTTTTCTTTATTATACAATTTATGGATATTAGTCGAATTCATGTTGTCTGAGGTAATAAGGTGTGGTGCATATTTTATGTCTCTGTAGTTTTTTTTGGGGAATTGATGTAAAGGGGATGCATACTGAAATGTATGCAATTTACCTGGAGTTTACCTGGAGAGAGTTCCAGGGGTCAACGCCCCTGCGGCCCGGTCTGTGACCAGGCCTAATGTTGGATCAGAGCCTGATAAACCAGGCTGTTACTGCTGGCCACACACAGTCCAACGTACGAACCACAGCCTAGCTGGTCAGGCACCGACTTTAGGTGCCTGTCCAGTGCCTGCTTTAAGACAGCCAGGGGTCTATTGGTAATCCCCCTTATGTATGCTGGGAGGCAGTTGAACAGTCTTGGGCCCCTGACACTTATTGTGTTGTCTCTCAACGTGCTAGTGGCACCCCTCCCTGCTTTTCATTGGGGGGATGTTACATCGTCTGCCGAGTCTTTTGCTTTCATAGGAAGTGACACTCATGTGCAAGTTTGGTACTAATCCCTCTAGGATTTTCCAAGTGTATATAATAATGTATCTCTCCCGCCTGCGTTCCAGGGAGTACAGGTTTAGGAACTTCAAGCGTTCCCAGTAATTGAGGTGGTTTATTGCAGTTATGCGTGCCGTGAAGGTTCTCTGTACATTTTCTAGGTCAGCAATTTCACCTGCCTTGAACGGTGCAGTTAGTGTGCAGCAATATTCCAGCCTAGATAGAACAAGCGACCTGAAATGTGTCAACATGGGCTTGACATCCCTGGCTTTAAAGGTTCTCATTATCCATCCTGTCATTTTTCTGGCAGATGCCATTGCTACAGTGTTATGGTCCTTGAAGGTGAGATCCTCTGTCATGATCACTCCCAGGTCTTTGACATTATTTTTTCGCTCTATTGTGTGGTTGGAATTTGTTTTATACTCCGATGAGATTTTAATTTCCTCACGTTTTCCATATCGGAGTAATTGAAACTTCTCATCATTGAACTTCATATTGTTTTCTGCAGCCCATTTAAAGATTTGGTTGATGTCTGCTTGGAGTCTTGCAGTGTCTTCAATGGTGGACACTGTCATGCAGATTCGGGTGTCATCTGCAAAGGAAGACACGGCACTGTGGCTGATATCCCTGTCTATGTCTGATATAAGGATGAGGAACAGGATTGGAGCGAGTACTGTGCCTTGTGGAACAGAGCTTTTCACCGTAGCCGCCTCAGACTTTACTCTGTTGACTACTACTCTTTGTGTTCTACTTGTTAGGAAATTATAGATCCATCTACCAACTTTTCCTGTTATTCCTTTATCACGCATTTTGTGTGCTATCACACCATGGTCACACTTATCAAAGGCTTTTGCAAAGTCTGTGTATATAACATCTGCATTCTGTTTGTCCTCTAAGCATCCAGGACCTTGTCGTAGTGGTCCAGTAGTTGGGACAGACAGGAGCGACCTGCTCTAAACCCATGCTGCCCTGGGTTGTGTAATTGATGGTTATCTAGATGAGTGGCGATCTTGCTTCTTAGAACCCTTTCAAAGATTTTTATGATATGGGACGTTAGCGCTATTGGTCTGTAGTTCTTTGCCATTGCTTTACTGCCGCCTTTGTGGAGTGGGGCTATGTCTGTTGTTTTTAGTAACTGCGGGACGACCCCAGTGTCCATGCTCCCTCTCCATAGGATAATAAAAGCACGTGATAGGGGCTTCTTGCAGTTTTTGATGAGCACTGAGTTCCACGAGTCTGGGCCTGGAGCGGAGTGCATGGGCATGTCGTTTATCGCCTTTTCAAAGTCATGTGGCGTCAGGGTAATGTCAGACAGGCTTGCGTCTACCAGGTTCTGTGGCACTCTCATAAAAAATTAATTTAGGTCTTCAACTTTTAGTCTGGAGTACTGAATATTATGTTTGATTGGTGTAAATATATATAATTTGGTAATATTCACTCAGATATTAGTGTAGTCAGGGACAATTGTAACAGATTAGATAGCATTTAGGGTTTGTAGTTCGTTGGAAAGTATTTTAACTAGTATTGTCAGTATTTTCAAGGAATATGTGTAGGAGAAAATTGCAGCTTTTTCATACATGCAGAATATGTTATAAGAAGTATTAAGCGATGATATAGTTGTGTCTTATTTCATTTTTTTTTTTTTGAGGGTGTGATAATTTATATTTATTGCACAGTATATATAGTGTGACAGCATGCATTTGAGTGGAATTCTATGATGCATAGGGGATGATATGTTTTGCATATATTTTGAAGGCATTAATTTCGTGCTTTGTAGCGGGGTGACAGGTTTATTCCGTGACCGACAAGTATTTTACAATATGTATTGTTGGTTTGTTCAGATGAATGTACTTATCAAAAATAATGTCAGTAAATGTGTCTCTTAGGAAATATCGTTGGTAATGTCGTAATTTTTTAAAGTAATAGATTTGTCATTAACATATTGTCATTCAACTTTATTTTTGTATTTTAGTCATAGGTGTGATTTGATATATGGTTGATAACAATTATGGTTTGCAGATAATTAGATTGAGAATCGTTGGACTATATCTGTATGGAAACGTTTTTAATTTACTTTAAGACTAATTAGTGTTGAGGGGAATGATACATTACATATTATTTCATAACATGGAGATTGCTGTGTAATTTTTATTATGGAGGTGTGGTATAATGTGTGATATGTTGTATAGGATATATTAAAGTCAATGTTTGAATTTAAGAATTGTACATAGGAATAAAAGTAACGGAATAAATTGTGAATTTAATGTATTTAATGTATTTATATGTTATGTTAAGTTGAGGTGCACAGTGCAATATGTATTCTGTTTTTCACAGTTCTTGTTTTGATTGTTTTATCTTGTGTGGCTATATTGGTTTTGTTATTAGGATTACTTTTGTAAAATTATGTTTTCTGTATATGGTAATATGACACCATGTCTTTGTACATAAAGTTTATAAAAAAAAATAAAAGCAAGTTTGAATCAGAGGGGGAGAGGAAGGTTAATGTGTGATAATGTTCATTTATGTTATATTTACTGACGTGTGATACGTTATGGCTTATGTACTTTGAGTGAGTTTAAATTTCAATCCCATGTTTGGGCTGCTCTGTAGTGAGCAGAAAGGGGGGGGGGTGTATAATATATATCAGTGTGCTCATGTATATGTTTTATTTTGATTTGAGTTGTGGAGCTTAACTATGCTTACATTTTGAAGTGTCATGTTTTTGGTATGCTTACCATAGATGTATTGCACATACTGTTTTAAATAAAATATAAAAAAACTTAGCGCATACGTTATAGAACATTTTGGCAGGACGACACTACCAGTGGTATCAAAATTGAAAGGATATTACACATTATTACGCATTTTGGCTCGCAACTCAAAGCAAAAAATCGACACAGCGACGACTCGCAACTCGGAAAACTCATAAGTTGGGGCACTCGTAAGTCAAGGTACCACTGTAGTAGTATGACATTAATGTCAGTTAGGCCTGTATACCTTGTATATGTATACCTTATACATGTATACCTTGTACATGTGCTTGTAGAAATAAAGATATATTATTATATGATTGACCTGACCCTTTCTTCTCCTCCTCTCGCTGTATAACCCTTGTGGTTTAGCGCTTCTTTTGATTAAAATTTAATTAAATTCTCCTCCTCTCACTATCTCTTGTTTCCTATTTTTTTCTTTTTTTTTTCTTTTCATCTTCATAATTGTGTTCTGTAAAATTTTCCTCCCCTCCCTGAGTTTTTGGTCCTCCCTCATGTGGGCCCTCAGCTCTCTTGAAGGGCTCCTTTTTCTCGTCCTTAAATTGACCCCACTTCTACTACTACTACGCTTCCACTCTATTACTAATAATGTCGCTACTACTATTACTATTACCTCCCTTCACTCCTCCTTCTATCTCTTGTGCCACTAAAGTTACTCTTCATACTTTCTACTACCGTTCAACCTAGGTGAATGGCTTATACCCCTGCTTGTGGTCACAGGCATCTGCGGATCACTTCACAAGTGAATATCCCTGTAAGACCATACTACTACTACTACTTCCACTACCATTCTCACTACTTTTTTAACTCTTGATTCCGTCCCTCTCCCCCTCACCTATATATACTGGCTCCCTCACCTATATATACTGGCTCCCTCACCTATATATACTGGCTCCCTCACTCTTTTATCCTAGTGTGACTCTGTAAATGGTCCAAGTCGGACCGAAACTTCGTCGTAAGCTTCCCTCTCCTGGTCTGACACCAGGCCTCGTGGTGGATCAGGGTCTTGTCAACTAGGCTGTTACTGCTGGCCGCACTCAACCCGTCGTACGAACAACAGCCCGGCTGGTCAGGTACTGACTTTAGGTGCCTGTAGGTGCCTGTCCAGTGCCTTCTTGAAGACAGCCAGGGGTCTATTGGTAATCCCCCTTATGGTATCAACTTGGTAATAAATACCGAAAGTAAGTTTAGAAAAATATGTAAGCAAACACTAGGACATATTTATTAGAAAACATTTCGGTCCTGGGACCTTGATCACTTCTAAAATACAAAGGTTGAAAGACATTATATATAGGCGGAGAGTCATATTGGGATGAGGAAGGGTAGACGATGAGATCATGTGACGTTCTATTGTGTCAGTGACGGCGATTAGCGAGGCTTCTAGACATCGTCGGCGTCTAAGGTCTGGTTACATGAGAACGAGTTGTGCCTCATCCCAGTTCATCAAATGCCCCGTGGAATCTCTGCGGAGGACACAGGCGTTCCTTAAATCGTCTGTGTTACTGGCACATCGATTCTCGTTTAGGCGGACAGCAAGATCTCTGCCTGTATCGCCTACATATTTTTCCTTTGGATTCTGTCCCAAGAAATATGTAGGCGAAACAGACAGAGATCTTGCGGTCTGCCTGAACGATCATGGAAGTGCCAGTAACAGAAACGATTTAAGGTACGCCTGTGTCCTTCACAGAGACTCCACGGGGCATTTGATGAACTGGGATGAGACACAACTCGTTCTCATCGAACCAGACCTTAGACGCCGACGGTGTCTAGAAGCCTCGCTAATCGCCGTCACCGACACAATAGAACGTAACACTGGAAACCACAAAATTTCTAAAACATTATCATACATGATACTCATCCAGGCAAAGCAGCACCAACCCAGCAACACAGGAGTCACGTGATCTCATTGTCTACCCGTCCTTATCCCAACATGTGTCACCATGCGTCACTCACCTCACTCTCCGCGTATATATAATGTCTTTTAACCTCTGTATGTTAGAAGTGATCAAGATCTCAGGATCGAAACGTTTTCTAATAAATATGTCCTACTGTTTGCTTAAGTGTTTTTCTAAGTCATGGGCTCCGGACACTTATTGTGTTGTCTCTCAGTGTTCTCATGGCGCCCCAGTTTTTCATTGGGGGAATGTTGCATCTCTTACCGAGTCTTTGCTTTCATTGGGAGTGATTTTCGTGTGCAAGTTTGGTACTAATCTCTCTAGGATTTTCCAAGTGTATATTATCATGTATCTCTCTCGCCTGCGTTCAAGGGAATACAAATCAAGGGCCTATGTGTGGGTTATTTGTGTATTGTTCCAGCCACGGTATAGTGTCTTCTTGTTCCTTCTAATGAATTGAATAAAGACCGTTTGTAGTCTCATGTGGGTAAAGACCGTTTGTAGTCTCATGTGGGTATTAAACTATCAGAAATATATGATGGCGTTTAAGACCAGCTTGAACATAAGGTGGCATTTAAAACAAACAGGAGCATTGTGTGTGGTTAAGATCTGCAGGAGCATTAGGTGGGGTTTAATGCAGGCAAGAACATTACGTAGTGTAAGTCCAGCATGTGCATTATGTTGGGTTTAAACTACCGGAACATTGTGGGGAGTTTAATGCCAGTCTGAGCATAATGTAGAGTTTAAGACTAGCCAGAGCATAATGTGGGGTTAAGATCGGTAGGAACATTATGCAGAGGGGGAAGGGGGATTAAGACAAGTAGGAACATGATTTGGGATTTAAGACTAGCAATAGACTTATGTGAGATTAAGATCAGCAGGAGCATGATTTGAGGTTTAAGATCAACAGGAGCATTATATGTTTAAGATCAATAGCAGCATTATGTGGGGTTTAAGCTACACAGAAGCATTATACAGTTCTAAGAACAAAAGGAATATTTGGTGAAGTTTACGTCTAGCAGGAGCATTAAACCATACCACGGCAGGGTTTGAACTCGTGGCGAGTGAGTCGTAAAACTCCAGGCCAGAGCGTAAACCAGCTGGCTACATGGGGTTTAAGACTAGCTGGAGCATCATGTGGGGTTTATGACTAGTAGGAGCATAATGTGGGGTTTGGTTTAAGACTAGTAGGAGCATCATGTGGGGTTTAAGACTAGCTGGAGTATCATGTGGGGTTTAAGACCAGCTGGAACATCACGTGGGGTTTTAGACTAGCTGTAACATCATGTGGGGTTTTAGACTAGCTGAAGTATCATGTGGGGTTTAAAACTAGCTGGAACATCATGTGGGGTTTTAGACTAGCTGGAGTATCATGTGGGGTTTAAGACTAGCTGGAACATCATGTGGGGTTTTAGACTAGCTGGAGTATTATGTGGGGTTTAAAACTAGCTGGAGCATCATGTGGGGTTTAAGACTAGCTGAAGTATCACGTGGGGTTTTAGACTAGCTGGAGTATCATGTGGGGTTGAAGACTAGCTGGAGTATCACGTGGGGTTTTAGACTAGCTGGAGAATCACGTGGGGTTTAAGACTAGCTGGAGTATCACGTGGGGTTTAAGACTAGCTGGAGTATCACGTGGGGTTTTAGACTAGCTGGAGTATCATGGGGTTTTAGACTAGCTGGAGTATCATGTGGGGTTTAAGAATAGCTGGAGCATCACGTGGGGTTTAAGACTAGCTGGAGTATCATGTGGGGTTTAAGACTAGCTGGAGTATCATGTGGGGTTTTAGACTAGCTGGAGTATCATGTGGGGTTTAAGAATAGCTGGAGCATAATGTGGGGTTTAAGACTAGCTGGAGTATCACGTGGGGTTTAAGACTAGCTGGAGTATCACGTGGGGTTTTAGACTAGCTGGAGTATCATGTGGGGTTTAAGACTAGCTGGAGTATCATGTGGGGTTTTAGACTAGCTGGAGAATCACGTGTGGTTTTAGACTAGCTGGAGTATCATGTGGGGTTTTAGACTAGCTGGAGTATCACGTGGGGTTTAAGACTAGCTGGAGTCATCATGTGGGGTTTAAGACTAGCTGGAACATCACGTTGGGTTTAAGACTAGCTGGAGTATCACGTGGGGTTTAAGACTAGCTGGAGTATCACGTGGGGTTTAAGACTAGCTGGAACATCACGTGGGGTTTAAGACTAGCTGGAGTATCATGTGGGGTTTAAGACTAGCTGGAGTATCACGTGGGGTTTTAGACTAGCTGGAGTATCATGTGGGGTTTAAGACTAGCTGGAACATCACGTGGGGTTTAAGACTAGCTGGAGTATCACGTGGGGGTTTAGACTAGCTGGAGCATCATGTGGGGTTTAAGACTAGCTGGAACATCACGTGGGGTTTAAGACTAGCTGGAGTATCATGTGGGGTTTAAGATTAGCTGGAGTATCACGTGGGGTTTAAGACTAGCTGGAGTATCACGTGGGGTTTAAGACTAGCTGGAGTATCATGTGGGGTTTAAGACTAGCTGGAGTATCACGTGGCGTTTAAGACTAGCTGGAGTATCACGTGGGGTTTTAGACTAGCTGGAGTATCATGTGGGGTTTAAGACTAGCTGGAGTATCACGTGGAGTTTTAGACTAGCTGGAGCATCATGTGGGGTTTAAGACTAGCTGGAACATCACGTGGGGTTTAAGACTAGCTGGAGTATCACGTGGGATTTAAGACTAGCTGGAGCATCATGTAGGGTTTAAGACTAGCTGGAACATCACGTGGGGTTTAAGACTAGCTGGAGTATCACGTGGGGTTTAAGACTAGCTGGAACATCACGTGGGGTTTAAGACTAGCTGGAGTATCACGTGGGGTTTTAGACTAGCTGGAGTATCATGTGGGGTTTTAGACTAGCTGGAGTATCACGTGGGGTTTAAGACTAGCTGGAGTATCACGTGGGGTTTAAGACTAGCTGGAGCATCATGTGGGGTTTAAGACTAGCTGGAACATCACGTGGGGTTTAAGACTAGCTGGAGTATCACGTGGGGTTTAAGACTAGCTGGAGTATCACGTGGGATTTAAGACTAGCTGGAGTATCATGTGGGGTTTAAGACTAGCTGGAGTATCACGTGGGGTTTTAGACTAGCTGGAGTATCATGTGGGGTTTAAGACTAGCTGGAGCATCATGTGGGGTTTAAGACTAGCTGGAACATCACGTGGGGTTTAAGACTAGCTGGAGTATCAGTGGGCTTTATGATATACCAGCATTGAAAGTTTCAAGCTAATCAAAATAGATATTCTCAGTCATTTCACTGAAGCATTGAGGGGAAAAAAACATGACAATTAGTAAAGGTATACCACTGAGGGGACACCTAATAACTATGGAATGCAAATAAGTATAAACCAAAGACAGTTTTACGCACCTGAGGAGAAGCCGCATTCTATGTAGTTTAGAGAGCCCACCTCCCGTCTTGGGACCCGGTGTTCCCTTCGTGATCTTCTTGGTTGCCGAGTCCCTGTCAATGGTTTCCGTGGGAAGCATCGGCGACCTGGTCCTCGCCAGCCCAAGTGACACTCGTAGTGTGCACGCAGCTGCTGGAGAAAGTTAACATTGTTAACATTAAGTGATTTGTTCATGGCAGTTTATTTATTTATTCATTTATTTACGTATTTATTTATTTATTTATTTATTTATTTTTATTTATTTATTTATTTATTTATTTATTTATTTATTTATTTATTTATTTATTTATTTATTTATTTATTTATGTGAAATGTTAAATTTGTGCTAGGTCATTCAGAGTAAAGTAGTATAGTGGAGGCTCTATACTCCATCACTAACTGGCTTCTGGTTACACAGATACGCAAGTCTCACAGCCACACATGAGAATAGATCTGTTCTTGGGATTCTGAGATTGAATGGGAACGACATTATTATTATTATTATTATTATTATTATTATTATTATTATTATTATTATTATTATTATTATTATTATTATTATTATTATTATTATTATTATTATTATTATTATTATTATATATTATTATTATTATTATTATTATTATTATTATTATTATTATTATTATTATTATTATTATTATTATTATTATTATTATTATGGCGAAGAGCTAAGCCCATAGTGGACAGACAGCACTAGGGATGTGGGAGTTAATGGGATTTGAGCCACATGTCTAATTTATCAACTTGTCGGTTCTCTGAACCATTCATCTACATCTTGTAGCGGAGTGTTGAATAGTTTGGGCTAATGCATGTTGATACAGTGATCTCGTATTGTGCCCGTGGCTGCCCAGCTTATAACAATAACAACAAAAACAAAAACAACAAAAACAAAAATAATTTTAATAACAAAACTAATAACAGCAACTGCAACAAAAGAAACAACAGCAACAACAGAAGCAGCAGTTACAGTAGCAAAACCAACAACATCAAAACAACAATAATAATAATAATAATTATCTTTATAATACAGAAATTATCTTTATAATTGACTTGATTAAGTTGACTTTATTGCTAAACTTTACATTTTCTAATATTTATTTGAAAAATTTGGTTTATGACTACGATTTTTTTGTTTGAAAGACAATTTGTTAGGCTGTTTCAAGTGGTTATGCCTATGTTGATAAAAACAAGGATGTTGTTGGAAAATTGTGTTTTAACCTAATTAGTCTATAAATCAGGGCTGATTACTGCTTATTAAATCACAATCTTCTAAGTGATCAACCATTCTCCATCTAATTATCTTCTAAATTATGTTACATGGCACACATGGCTGTAATACTGGCCTTCCGTTCAACGATTCTTGTCTTTTTCTTAAATATTGGGACCTTATTTGCTGTTTTCCAGATCTCTGACAAGTGTCCAGTGTCCATTCACTAGCTGAAGTTCCTAATTAAAATCCCATTGCCATTGATGTATCCTGCTCATTTAATAGATTTTTTAGCTATCACGCTGCTATTTATGTTTTTCAATACCCGCCGATATACCCTTTGCTTTAGGCTCTATGTTATTGCCCGCTTCTACTGAGAATTTCAATACTTTCAAGACATCCTTGCAATTACAAGTGGCCTATACTTTTTTCTCTTTGAATCGAATTACCTTGTCTTTACTGTCTTGTCTCTTCTCAAGTGTCTGTGAGGTAGTTTTGGCTCAGTCTTGGGTTTTGCTGCTATATTATATTCTAAACTTTTGCTTGTTCGTTTCTGGCGCTTCTACTCACTTCACTGTTCTCAAATTTACCTTGAGTTTACCAGGAGAGAGTTCCGGGGGTACCCGCCCCCGTGACCCGGTCTGTGACCAGGCCTCATGGTGAATCAGAGCCTGATCAACCAGGCTGTTACTGCTGGCCGCACGCAGTCCAACGTACGAACCACAGCCCGGCTGGTCAGGTACTGACTTTAGGTGCCTGTCCAGTGCCTGCTTGAAGACAGTCAGGGGTCTATTGGTAATTCCCCTTATGTACGCTCGGAGGACGTTGAACGGTCTTGGGCCCCTGACACTTATTGTGTTGTCTCTCAACGTGCTAGTGGCACCCCTGCTTTTCATTGGGGGGATGTTGCATCGTCTGCCGAGTCTTTTGCTTTCGTAGGGAGTAATTCTCGTGTGCAAGTTTGGTACTAATCCCATCGGATTTTCCAAGTGTATATAATAATGTATCTCTTCCGCCTGCGTTGTAGGGAGTACAGGTTTAGGAACTGTAAGCGTTCCCAGTAATTGAGATGGTTTATCGCAGTTATGCGTGCTGTGAAGGTTCTCTGCACATTTTCTAGTTCAGCAATTTCACCTGCCTTGAAAGGTGCAGTTAGTGTGCAGGAATATTCCAGTCTAGATAGAACAAGCGACCTGAAAAGTGTCATCATGGGCTTGGTATCCCTGGTTTTGAAGGTTCTTGTTATCCATCCAGTCATTTTTCTAGCAGATGCGATTGCTACAGTGTTATGGTCCTTGAAGGTGAGATCCTCTGACATGATCACTCCCAGGTCTTTGACATTAGTTTTTCGCTCTATTGTGTGGTTGGAATTTGTTTTATACTCCGATGAAATTTTAATTTCCTCACGTTTTCCATATCGGAGTAATTGAAATTTCTCATCATTTAACTTCATATTGTTTTCTGCAGCCCATTTAAAGATTTGGTTGATGTCTGCTTGGAGTCTTGCAATGTCTTCAACGGTGGACAATGTCATGAAGATTCGGGTGTCATCTGCAAAGGAAGACACGGCACTGTGGTTTATATATCTGTCTATGTCCTCGATTTCTATAGCTTTTCAAGCTCATGTGTTCTTTTTGATTATTTTCTTCCTCTGCATTTTTGGTCAAGCCAATGGCTTTGTTTTGTTTATACTTTTCACACCCTTCTGGTTGTGAATTTCTCCTCTTACCTCCCTGCACTTCTTTGCCATTATTCCATCATCTCATTAGTTAACTTTCCTTCCAACTCTCTTTCCCATTGCAGAGCATTTAGGAATTCTCTCATCCCTTCAAAGTTCCCTCCTCTAAAATTTGGTGTCTCACACCCTTCACTTGCCTCATGGACGTCCAGAATTACATAAGTAATTCGAAGTTACTAAGATATGAATATAAACAAGTATATACAGACCAAAATCCTCAGATATGTTGTTTAAGCAATAATGAATGAGTCAATAATTGTGAGAAATTATGAGAGTGAATTTGACAGGTACAATCCTGAATTAACTCACGCACATAATTGGGCAGAACTCTGGTATTGATGTACCTCAGAGACAAGTGGGACTTTAGGAATATAAAGTCGTCATAGTGTTCTTCCTTCGATGCCCACCTTCTCAGTAACCCAAACTTACACGTCTGGACCTTAAATTAGGAATATATGGTTCCTGAATAATTATTAGAAAAGATAAAGCCAGTAACACTTGCAAATTATGAGTGGACTGTATAAAAACAATTATTAACTGATTATAATTTTTACAACATAATTGTTCATAAAAATTAAGACACCCAACTATTCTTTGGATTATACATCCTAACGCCTCCCTATCGGTAGGCAACTAAGATGTCAGTTCGTAGCCATCTTGAAGGGTATAAAAATTGATTAATGAATCTCAGCACGGTTTTACAAAGGGGCGTTCCTGCCTTACGAATTTACATTTTTTTTTCACCAAGCTATTGAGGAAAATTAAGGCACACGGAATAAGAGGATAAATTTTTCCCTGGGTAGAGGCATGGTTGAAAGATAGGTAGCAGAGAGTTTGCATCAATGGGGAGAAATCAGAGTGGGGAAGCGTCAGGAGTGGTGTTCTACATCCACAGAGATCAGTGTTGGGCCCTTTCTTGTTTACAGTTTATATAAACGACATTGATGAGAGAATAAATAGCGACATAAGCAAATTTTCTGATGACACTCCAGGAAGATTTAAATAGACTGATGCAGTGGTCAGTGAAGTGGCAGATGCAGTTTAATATAGACAAATGCAAAATTCTAAACATTGAACAAGAAAATACCTATGCCACATATAAACTAAATAATGTAGATCTTAATATTACTGATTGCGGAAAAGATTTGGGAGTTCTGGTTAGCAGTAATCTAAAACCAAGACAACTGTGCATAAGTGTTCTCAATAAAGCGAACAGAATCCTTGGCTTCATATCAAGGAGCATAAATAATAGGTTGTTCTACAACTCTATATATATTTGGTTAGGCTTCATTTAGATTATGCTGCACAGTTCTGGTCACCGTATTACAGAATGGATATAAATACACTGGAAAACGTATAGAGGAGGATGACAAAGTTGATCCCATGTGTCAGAAATCTTCCCTATGAGGATAGACTGAGGGCACTGAATCTGCACTCTCTAGAAAAGCGTAGAATTAGGGAGGATATGATTGAGGTGTATAAATGGAAAACAGGAATAAATAAAAGGAATGTAAATATGTAGATGAATGGTTCAGAGAACCGACAAGTTGATAAATTAGACACATGTGCAACACTTGGGTATCTTTAATGAGGAAACGTATCGCCACACAGTGGCTTCATCAGTCCATACAAAGGAGAATGGTGAAGAACAGGAAGAGTTTGAGGTAATAAATCCCTCAGCCTTGAGTCGATGTAATCAGTCCATCAATCTTGAAACGAATAGAGTGTATGTGCGAAGAAGTGGCTTATGTAGCACTCGTAGGTGGTATCACTTACGACTGCTGCAAACTTATAACAACCCAGTCTATCGACGACCTCAGGACATCAATTGAAGATCAGATTTCATGGGTCACTGTGAAATTCATCACCAAAATTCCAAATGCATCTTCGATGCTAAAGATTACCTTTACTGACGCTACCCTGACAGTCCAAGCTCTTGCTGATGGAATAGCTATATTTTACTATTTCATCAACCATAGCCATACTGAAGCTAAACGATTTCAACAAATCAATCTATGCTGGAGCTGCTACTCCTACCGACATCTCTTTCAAGACTGTCCTGTAGAGAATAAAATTTCTGCTCGACTTGTGGCTGAGAAAGGCGTGATTTCAAGGGTTGCACCGCCACCTCTCCTCCAAAATGCACGAACTGCAGGAGTGAACATCGAACTTTTAGATCTAATTGCCCTAATAGGAAAAAAATCATCAAGAAAAATCAATAGGAAAAAAAGAAAATATCTACTAAATCTCCAACATATGCTGCGATCACAAAATTGAAAGCTGATACCACTAAAATTCTCAAAGCCACCCAACCGACGTCCTCTTCCACCATCAACTTATTCACTCTCTCTCCAGTGCTTGACGGTGTTCCCCCAAAAAATCAATATTGCATGATGTATGCTCACATGCACAACATGGCAATACCAGGAACCTTCAACACTATTATTAATGAACTCTTCAGACTCAATGTTATGCAGGGTTCTGCATGACATGGAAAGGTACATATAGTGGAGAAGAGTGCCATAATTTTTATGAACTATCACATAATTGTAAATCATAATGTATGAACTATGGATAAATGTTAACCATAATTTTAGAAATATGCTATGCATTTTGTGGGTACTGTAAAGTAGTTTAAATTGTGTCTGGTTAGGAAATCCTGCCAGGGACTTATTTTCCAACCATGTTTTGGTTAGCGGGTCGGCGTCGATTGAGGCGGTCACGTGGAGAGCAGCATAGAGGGAGAGGCTGGCGAGGAGCATTGTATTTGAGCTAAGTTTTTGTACTCCGTTGGTTAGGAAATTCACCCCATAGGCTATTTTAATGCTTACCAGTAGGTTATCTGGGGCTCTGACGTGGTCAGAGCTCGGTTGGTTGAGTGAGAGCTGGTGAATTTGGATAACATGTTTTCGGCAGGAAAGTAGGTAGGGCAGCACACCACCCCCACACACCCAGTGTTTGTTTATTTTACGGTGACTCTCCAGCCTGCCGCCTCTTCATGTATCTGGTTTTAGGTGTTTCAGCCACAAGAGAGAGATGGGTGTAGATTTAGTGAGTGTATATAGTGTTCTCTTAAATAAATGTATATTTTTCTAACGAGGAATTTTCCCTGAACCCTCTGATAATCAACCCATTAATGTGTTAAATGCTGGTTTAGCATTTTCTGTTTTGACTGGGATAGCCCTGGGAGCCTAGTTTAACTGGTGATTTGTGTTACTTTTACCTTTTGCCCTTAGACAAGGTATTAGGCCTCAGATAATCCCACTTTCTGCGTAACATGGGGGCCTGTCCGGGAGAATTATCAAATTTAATGTGATAAATCAAGTTTGCAACCTGGAAAGTCAATATTCATACTTTATTGGGTTGGTTAGTGGAAGGATTCACTAGAAAATACCTACACTAAAATGTTGCCTTACCTTCGCAGGTGTAGTACGCTCCTGTTACTACTAGGTTTTGTGTCCAATAGTTCTGATTTTTTTTAGTGTTATTAGTAACCATAATTTTTCTGGGAAATAATTTGCCTTAGCAAATGTAATATTGCTGATTTTTATTGTGTTATTAATACCAGTATTTTGGGTGAATAATTTGCCTTCAAAGGTGCAATAACCCCAGGTTTTACTTGTTTTGTGTGCAATATTGCTGATTTTTAGGGTGTTAATAATATAAATACTCTGTGAATAATTTACCTTTGCAGGTGCAATATTGTTGATTTGTAGGGTGTTATTAATAACTAATTTTCTGGAGAGATTTTTCCTTGACAGGAGAAATAGCTTCATTTTTCTGCCAGGGTTTTTGTGTACAATCCTGTTTAATTTTAGGGAGTTACATGATAATAACTCCTTGTGTATATAATAATCATTTAGTGTAGGTGCTTTGCTGTGTGATGTATTATTTTATATAAGTTTTGTGGTAGATAGCACGTGTTTTGTGCTACTAAATTCCAAAATGACTGACACTGGTGAAATTTTTGGGGATGCTCGGGGTGATGGAGAAAACCCTGGATTAAATCCCACTGTTAGGAACCTGGATAGGGAAGTAGAACTCCTGAAGGTGAGATTAGCAATAATTGACGGAGAAAAAGATCAGTTAAGGATCGAATGTACTATGATCAGGGAACAGAAAGAGTTAGAAGAGTTTAGGGCCCAAGAAAGAGCTAGGGAGAGGAAGGTTACTCCTCAACCCGCCACAGACATGAGGGTAAATGTTTTTCATTTGGACAAAGCCATAAAATTTGTGCCCAAGTTCCTAGAGAAAGACCCAGACCAGTTTTTTCTGTTATTTGAAAGTACTGCCAAATCTCAAGATTGGCCGGAAAAGGAATGGGCAACATTAGCATGAACCCAATTAGTTGGTAAAGGGTTACAATCAGTTAGTTCTCTAGATGGACGAGACTTTTCTGATTATAAGAAACTGAAGGAGGTAGTTTTACTGGCTTATCAGATGTTGCCAGAAAGGTATCGGCAGAAGTTTAAAGGGCTTAAATTTTGGTAGAATATGGTAAGGAGAAGATGTCACTTTTAAACAGATGGTGGCGTTCAAAAGAGGTGGTAGACAATTTTGAGGGAGTGCGTACCTTAATTTTGGTAGAGGATCTTTTGAAAATGTTCCTCCTGACCTTAAGGCATATCTTGAGGAGAAGGATCTGGATGATTTTAATAATGCTTTAGAGCTGGGTGATAGATTTTTAGCTAACCAAAAATTTGGTAGTACAACAATTATCACCCGCCACATACTAATAATGGTAAGTTTTCTTCACCTACCAGTAGGAATACGAAATTTCAGAAGTTTAAGCCACATATTTCCCAGCCTTCTACCCCCCAGAGTCTGAATACTCCTAAATTGCTAGTACCTGCCCAGGGAAGTTTTAAGTCCAGAGCCACTGGTCCAAGACTACAAGGAACAGGTAGAATGAGCCCAGTTCCCCAGTTTCAAGAGACCCAACCTAGGTCAAATGGGCAGGGGGCCTTTACACCTTATTACTGTAATTATTATAAACAGAGCCATCTGCAGCCATATTGCAAGAAGATGCGTATGGATCAGGCTGGTGCAGAGGCTTCTCAGGTAAATACTCCAGCTACCCACACGGTAGCTAGTATTGAAGTGTCACTTCCGGGTATATCAGATAACCCAGCAGTTTTGGACCCTCAAATGAAGGTCTTTTCAATTAAGTCCACCGTGACCGTTCACCAAAATGAAGGTAGGGTAAAAGGTGTTATATCTTTGCGGGACTCTTGTAGCACATACGCCTTGCTTCACAGGGGTGTATTGCCAGTGTCTGACAACACATACACTGGGTTGGACATTTTTCTTAAGGGGATTACCGGATTCACTGTCCGGACTCCAGTACACCGGTTATGGGTGGAGTCTCCGTACCAGTGTGGTTACTTAGCGGTAAGTATCACAAAGGATATACCTTTTGAAGGTGTTGACCTTCTGTTAGGCAATAATGTGATGGTCTTCCTCGAAAGTGAGGAACCTTTGGTTTGGAGGGACCCAGATTCACAGAGGTGGGAGGAAAAAGCTCGGGCTACCTTGCCTGAGCTGTTTCCAGTGTGTGCAGTAACTAGGAAAATGGCAAAAGATAAAATTTCAGTGTCGCTCCTTGACCAGTCTGATACTGGAGAAGATTTGGGTTTAGTAAACCTATTCCTCGAGTCCAACCTGCAGGGGACTCAGGGTAGTGATGAACCAACCCAGGTAGGACCCAGTTTGAGTGGGGGGTCTTGGAGCTGGTATAGGGGGCGACTCCGACTCGAGAACAGCTGATCGAGGCCCAGGGGTGTGACGACACCCTGAAAGCTATTCGGTCATCTGCTGTTACCGAGGGAGAGGCCTCTCAACTAATTAAATATTTCTTTTTTGCAGAAGGTATTTTGATGAGAAAGACCTTATCGGATGAAAGGTCAAATGATGATGCAAGGGAGGCACTCTACCAAGTGGTGGTGCCGGAGCCGTTCAGGTATCAAGTTTTGTGTTTGGCCCATGATGTCTCCATGGGAGGACATTTAGGTGTTAAAAAGACCATGGGCAAGATTTCCAAGGATTTTTACTGGCCCCAGGTATGGGAATCAGTGGTAAGTACATAGAATCATGCCTGGTTTGCCAAAGGAGAACCTTTCAGCAGGCTGGTGGTGGACTGTGTGGGACCATTGCCCAAGAACAAGATGGGCAACCAGTACTTACTCAATCTTATTTGTTCCTCTACCAGGTTTCCTGAGACCATTCCACTACGTACAATTACTGCACGCGTAGTTTTGAGAGCATTGGTAAAGTTTTTTACCCAAGTAGTGATCCCTAAGGAAATTCAAACAGATCAGGGGTCAAACTTTAAGTCTAAACATTTTTGTACAGTTTTGGGGGAGTTTAATATTAAAGTGACCACCTCCACTGCATATCACCCAGAGAGTCAAGGGGTAGTGGAGCTTATTGCACCCAGTACCAGAAGGACTGGGATGAGGGTATCCCCTTTCTTTTATTTGAAGTGAGGGACAGCACTCAGGACTCGTTACGCTACAGTCCCTTCGAACTGATCTATGGTCACCAAGTAAGGGGACCACTGACGATTTTGAAGGAGCACTGGCTTGGTGAGGGTTGTGAGGCTGCCCCCTCGGAGGATTTTCTCACTTTCAGAGATCGTTTGGCTCACATGAAGTGTCTGGCGTTTGAGAACCTATACAACAGCTAAACCAAGATGAAGAGACTGTTTGACCGCAAGGCAGTGCCCCGTACCTTTGAAGTTGGAGAGGAGGTACTAGCATTGGAACCGGTGCCTGGTAATGCCTTAAAAGCGAAGTACAGTGGGCAGTACAAGGTAGTGGAAAACGTCACTGATCAGAATTACAGAATCCACACACCTGGGCGGCGGGTGCATATAAACAGGCTAAAAAAGTATCATCAAAGAGGTGTGGCGAGTGTTAATATAGTAGATGATCCAGGGTTGGACACTGATTTGCAGGAAACCACAGATGTACATCTTAGTAACAGGGCGTTGTTAAAGGACCCTACACAATGTATGTTAGGCCTTAGTAAGGAAAGGATTACTGAGATGGTTCAACTTCTTTTTAATTATGAGGATTTGTTTGGGGATGTTCCTCGAGTAAGCAACTTAAAACCCCATGATATAGATGTAAGGGAAGCTGAACCAATTCGGCAGGTCCCTTACCGAATGAACCTACAAAAGAGGGCAAGTATGGAGAAGTAGGTGAAATTTCTACTTGACAATAATTTAATAATACCGAGAGAGAGTGAGTGGGCATCCCCCTGCTTAATGGTTCCCAAACCAGATGACACTATGAGGATGTGCACTGACTACCGCAAGGTTAATTTAATAACTAAGGCTGATTGTTTTCCTCTTCCTAGAATGGATGATGCCATTGATGCGGTGGGAGGAGCTAAATATGTCAGTAAGCTAGATCTGTTGAAGGGATATTACCAGATACCTTTAACCCCACGTGCCAGTGACATCTCTGCTTTTGTATCTCCAGATGGGCTTTTTCAGTACAAGGTTCTTCCATTTGGGCTTCGTAACGCACCCTCCTGTTTTCAACGCAGGATGCAGGGGGTTATACGTGGCCTAGATGGGGTGCGGTGTTATACTGATGACCTTGTTATTTTTAGTGACTGTTGGAGAGAGCATGTGAGGCAGCTTAGAGAGCTTTTCTCTAGGCTGGCTGATGCTCAGCTCACAGTTAATTTGGCGAAAAGTGTTTTTGGGCAATCCCAGGTAACCTTTCTAGGACATGTTATTGGCCAGAGGAAAGTGGCCCCAGTGAATGCCAAGGTGGAGGCTATAGACAATTACCCTGTACCAAAGAACCGAAAGGAGGTTATGTGTTTTGTTGGCATGGTAACATTTTACAGAAAGTTCTTTCCGAATCTGTCAAAGGTAATCTCCCCACTCACAGACCTTACTAGCCCCAAGCGAAAATTTGTGTGGGACATGAAGTGTCAGAGGGCACTTAATAGTGCTCCTGTGCTGACTAGTTCTAATTTTGAACTACCATTTGCCCTACAAGTAAATGCCAGTGATATTAGTGTTGGGGCTGTCTTACTGCAAGAAGTAGCAGGACAGTTATTGCCAGTCAGTTACTTTTCGGCAAAACTTAAAAAACATCAAAAGAACTATGGCACCACAGAAAAGGAGGCTCTTGCTTTAGTGTTGCCAAGTTTTACCTTCCCTGATTCTCCACCTTCAACTGATATAATCAAGATTACTTCAAAAGCCTTCAACATCGCTACACCTGAAGACACAGTACCCGACAATTGTTTTTGCTCTAAACCATCTCCAACCAATGACAAGGCTTCAAAACAATCCCATTAATGACATACCACCAACGACTTCCACCTCCACCACTGCTCCTGACCAATCACAATCCTCGCCTCAAGATATACAACTACTGAAGGAAGAAAAACGTAAAGAATAAGAAATCGTAGAAGAAAAAATGAAGATAGAACTTGGGATAATATAACGTTCTGCGTTACTGAACAAAAAAAAATCGATGTCGTCTATTGAAGAGATCTGTCGACTTCAACTAGGAAGTGTAAGTTTACCACCACTCCTGGTGGTAAACAGCCTTTAAAAGACTCAATAATGTGTATACTAGCCTGTTTGTGGTTGCAGAGATCAAGTCGTAGCTCCTGGCCCCGCCTCTTCGCTAGTCGTTACTAGGTCCACTCTGTCATCTGTATATCTAGAAATTTCATCCAGAACAACGGCTTTTATAACATAACTGAACCCTTGACAAGAAACTTCATCGTTATCCTACATAGCAACCAACTTACCTGCCCATCCCGTGCAGGTCCTTCTCAAATTCAGTCTTCTTGACATTCTCCACCTGACTCTTCGTCACTATGCTTCTCATATATACTCATATACCCTCTGCCAAGGTAGATGTGTTTGTGAACTTATTAAAAGCTATGGTGTGAACGAAACGTAGTTAATAAATTATTGCATTATGCTGCATTTCTCTCTGTTTTTCCATCGTGTTGGAATTTCACATTATTTATCCCCAAAGCAGGTCTCTAATGAGTCGTACTCAATGCTGTTGAAGACTAGACTTCACATTTTAAATAACGAATCAGTTTCAAAAACATAAATACGATTTTTTTTAATATAATGAAACAATACTTAATACACTACGATTGTATTGAACATGAAGACATGAGATGCACTTCCCTTCGAAACATTCAGTTTTTAAAAATTAAATCAAGATTTCTCTTTTCACACACCTGAAATAAGAGATATATCTCTTAATCAAGTAAAACAAAATATATAAATTGTTTTCCAACAAAAAATGAGGTAAATATTCGTAAAGCGATTACAACCAAACACTTCGGGTAAACAGATCGTTGCTAATATTGTTTTATCTATTATTAGACATTAGCTAAGCAAATAGCTTTGGTCTAATCCACTGTATGATATTGAATATTCTTGGCAAATTTGTGGAGCAGTTTGTGTACACACGGATATGTTGCAGGCAGGCTATGGTTGAGGCAGAAAGGGAACCCCCATTGATATGGTCCCTCCTGGCAGTGGACTCCAGTTGACCCAAGGCAAGCAATGGACACTAAGTAGATTAGGGAACGTTAGATAGGTACTTGTTCACAAGCAGGCAGGGAATACCAGGCACGAAGTGAAAAACGGGCAGGTAGAAGTCCACAAAGAGGTAGTAGTCCAGAGTCAGGTAGTAGTCCAGAGTCAGGTAGTAGTCCAGAGTCAGGTAGTAGTCCAGAGTCAGGTAGTAGTCCAGAGTCAGGTAGTAGTCCACAGGCAGGTAGTGGATAGTAAGCAGATAGTGGATCTCAGTCAAGGCAGATAGTGGACACCAAACAGGTAATGGATACCACCAGGAAGAGGACATTATGCTGGTAGTGGACACAAGGCAGATAGTGAACACCGGATATGTATTGGACATAAATTTTGGTAGTTGACACTATGCTGGTAGTTGACATAACGCTAGTAGTGAACCACAGTCCGATAGTGAACACCAGGCATTTAGGGAACACTAAGCACGTAGTGAACACAATACTGGAAGTGAACACCATGCAGGTGGTGGACAACAGGCGGTTAGTGGACATCAGACAGGTAGTGGATATCAGGTATATAGCTAACAACAGGCAGGAATTGTACGCCAGGCAAGCAGTGAACATTAGCCAGGTAGTGGACACGAAATGATGCCCAATCTGCATCAAGGAATGCAGGGGACTTCCTGTTAGCTGTTCACAACTCCAGCCTTGGCACACGCCTCGACCCACAGATCATCCGCATTGGTGTTGCCCTTCGACTTGCCGCCCCTATGCTCGCCGAACACAGGTGTATTTGTGGCAGTGAAGCAGCAGAACGATTCGGGTACCATGGTCTTGTGTGCTGTAGATCAGAGGGAAAGATTGCAAGACATGAAGAGGTTAATAACATTATCAAGAGGAGCCTCACAACAGCCGGATGCTCAGCAGTAAGGGAACCACTCCAGCTGTGCAGATCAGATGGCAGCCAAAAGCGTCCAGATGGTATCACCCTTCAAGCCTGGACAGACGGCAAGCAGGTGGTGTGGGACTACACATGTGTATCTACACTGGCTGACACCTATGTCCAATACACCAGGGAGGAAGGAGGGGCAGCTGCCAGCTTCAGAGTCCCAAAAGTCTAGAAAATACGGTGAACTTGCCCATTATTATATGTTTGTTCCCATAGACTCGGAGACCCTTGGCCCATGGGGAAACAGTGCATCTAAGTTCCTTAAGGACTCATCAGGTCAACTAGGGATTCCAGGGCAGCTAGGTTTCTATTCCAGCGACTCAGCGCTGGTGGTTAACACTTCTTTCAGAACTTAGTCAACAGTTATCATAATTTAACATTTGCTCAATGGAAAGCATTTATTAAAAAATTTATCAATCACTTACTAACTATTTCCCAAAAACACTTATTCAACGCTTACTAAAGTACTTACTTCACATTTATTTAGGATTAGCTCAGCCCTTAGCAATTCTGGACACTTTTTCAAGATTTACTCTAAAATGAGTTCCTGCTCAACACTTAGGCACTTGAGTAAATGTTAAGCAATTAATGAGGTGTTTAATAAACACTTTCTCATTAATTACTCAACATTTACATGATTTTTTGCCTAACACTTACTCAAGGATTTCTAGACACTTAAAAAATAACAGAATACTTGCTTATCACTCGACACTTGCCCAACATATGCTCAGTCACTTACTCAGGCACTTACGCAACACTTGCTCAACATTATCTCAGTCACTTACTCAGGCACTTACTTAGCCCTTACTTAATACTTGCTAAACACCAAGACAACACTGAACACTAATACAACATTTGTGAAAAACTTTTCAATACTTACCACTTGCTGAGACTGAAATATATACCCAACACTGACTCTAACACTTCGTCAACGTTTACTCGACATATTCGGAGTCACTTATTTGGGCACTTAACACTTTATAGCAAATTTGGAGTAAATTAAAATTTACTCCAAACTTACACTTTCTTATCACTGTTTTAGCACTTTCTCAACCCATACTCAAACACTTAACTCTTGCTCAAACACTCATCATTTACTCAACTTTCCCAGGCACTTTCTCATCACCTTATTCAGGCACCTTTATGACTCTGACCGCGGGTTCTAACACCACCCGTGGTATGGCTTGTTTGCAATCGTGTCATTACGATTTCGTAGAGTCATGATTTACTAAACACTTTCTCAGGCAATTGGGTACTTTCTAAACACTAGACTTATACAACACTTATTCTTGCACTTAGTCAACATTTATTTAATACTCACCCATCATGCATTCAATACATACTCAGATACTCATACACTGAACACTTACCCTAGCCTTATCACTTACTCAAGCACTTACGCATTTCCTAAGTATTCACACTTACTCGGACACTTATCCATTTGCCAAACACTCATAAATTACTGAGCACTTGTTCGTCACTACACACGTCAGTAGTGTTATCTCGGCTCCTGACATAACTTGCACTTTCCCTTGTTTTGTATTCGTGATAAAATCAAATTAATATTTTATTTTCAAGGAAATGAAATTATTAAATTTGTAATTTATATTAAAAGTAAGAAAAAATGAGGTCATCGCGTATCTTCCCCTGCTCGCTATTATAGGTAGATGCGTTTTAGTCTGCACGCTATTGTTGATGTTTGTGTTATGCCCAGCACGCTATTGTTGATGTTTGTGTTATGCCCAGCACGCTATTGTTGATGTTTGTGTTATGCCCAGCACGCTATTGTTGATGTTTGTGTTATGCCCAGCGCGCTATTGTTGATGTTTGTGTTATGCCCAGCATGCTACTGTTGATGTTTGTGTTATGCCCAACACGCTATTGTTGATGTTTGTGTTATGCCCAGCACGCTACTGTTGATGTTTGTGTTATGCCCAGCACGCTATTGTTGATGTTTGTGTTATGCCCAGCACGCTATTGTTGATGTTTGTGTTATGCCCAGCACGCTATTGTTGATGTTTGTGTTATGCCCAGCACGCTTTTGTTGATGTTTGTGTTATGCCCAGCACGCTATTGTTGATGTTTGTGTTATGCCCAGTACGCTATTGTTGTTGTTTGTGTTATGCCCAGCACTCTATTGTTGATGTTTGTGTTATGCCCAGCACGTTATTGTTGATGTTTGTGTTATGCCCAGCACGCTGTTGTTGATGTTTATGTTATGCCCAGCACGCTATTGTTGATGTTAATGTTATGCCCAGCGCGCTATTGTTGATGTTTGTGTTATGCCCAACACGCTATTGTTGATGTTTATGTTATGCCCAGCACGCTATTGTTGATGTTTGTGTTATGCCCAACACGCTATTGTTGATGTTTATGTTATGCCCAGCACGCTATTGTTGATGTTTATGTTATGCCTAGCACGCTATTGTTGATGTTTGTGTTATGCCCAGCACGCTATTGTTGATGTTTGTGTTATGCCCAGCACGCTATTGTTGATGTTTGTGTTATGCCCAACACGCTATTGTTGATGTTTGTGTTATGCCCAACACGCTATTGTTGATGTTTGTGTTATGCCCAACACGCTATTGTTGATGTTTGTGTTATGCCCAACACGCTATTGTTGATGTTTGTGTTATGCCCAGCGCGCTATTGTTGATGTTTGTGTTATGCCCAGCGCGCTATTGTTGATGTTTGTGTTATGCCCAGCGCGCTCTTGTTGATGTTTGTGATAATACTCAGCCCGTTTTTGTACAGTGAGTCAATGTATCACTCCCCACACAATACTAATATCTTTATTTCTACAAGTACATGTACAAGGTATACAGTCCAAATTAGGTTTTGTCCCAGGATGCGACCCACACCAATCGACTAACACCCAGGTACCCATTTTACTGATGGGTGATCATGGACAACCGGTGTAAGGAAACACGCCCAATGTTTCTACCCTCGCAGGAAATCGAATCCGGATCCTCGCCGTGTGAAGCGAGAGCTTTAGCCACCAGGCCACGGTGTTATATGTTGGTCGCTATTATAGATGTATGTATCATATTATGCGTGCTTCTATTATTTATTCACTATTATTTATTACCCACTATTGTAGGTACACTGTATGTGTGATAGTAACACGGTGTTATAGGTCGAGGTGTTATAATAGGCACTCAATTATTGGTCTATATATCATCTTCGGAACGTCGTTATGTGTCTATTAGTTAATGATCTTCAAGTTAACCTCTGCTCGCTGTTAAATACCAATGTGTTTATAATTCTCACGTTGTTGTTGGCTCATGTGTTATTCTCTACACGCTATTATTGGTTTATATATTATATTCTTTGCGCATTTATTGGTCTGTGTGTTATACTCTTCATACTATTGTAGTCTACATTATATACGTTTACATATAAATCTCTATCCACTGAGAAAGGTCTAGGTATAATCTTCTTCGCTATTTTATATGTATTATCATTTGCATGCTATTATAGGCCAATGTACAATACGCTGCTCGCTATTATAGATCTAAATATAATACTGTGCATGCTGTTTTAGGTCTGTTTGTGACCCATTATGCAATATTTCATGTTTTTTTTTCCTCTGAACGCTAACTCCATATATCCCTTTATCCATGCTACCTACGGCTTATGCATTATCCCTGACAAACAATCACTCACCTAGTTTATGGTGCCTGAACCACATCGAAATCGGACTATGGTGACGTTAGCTTTGTATAACTGTACTGCCACTACACCAACGAAGTGGATAGGAATTATGGGACTATAGAAATGTATCTACTGTGTAGTTACGTCGGTATAGCAGTGGCAGTGTAAACACAGGACTCCCAGGTTATGTTCACCGTTTACCATACACAATTTGATGAAAAATATTTATAATAGATATCATTATTCTATTTTATATAAAATATACTGGAAAATACGTGTGTAAGATAAAATAAGTAAATTCACAACGCATGTTTTGCATTGGTGCTGAAGGTCCGCATCAGTGACGCAGTGGTGCACTTGTGCAGGATGGTCTCCATCATGCAACACTCCGTCATTTCATACAACACAAATTAGACCCAAACGCGTGCACCTGAAAACATAAACATATCCCTCCACATTGATCTCCCTCGTAAGAATACTGAGTGAGATTATAGGAAGGTTGGCGTGTGTGTGTGTGTGTACTCACCTAGTTGTACTCACCTAGTTGTGGTTGCAGGGGTCGAGACATAGCTCCTGGCCCCGCCTCTTCACTGGCCGCTACTGGGTCACTCTCCCTGCGCCATGAGCTTTATCATACCTCTTCTTAAAGCTGTGTATGGAACCTGCCTCCACTACATCGCTTCCCAAGCTATTCCACTTCCCGATTACTCTGTGACTGAAGAAATACTTCCTAACATCCCTGTGATTCATCTGAGTCTTCAACTTCCAACTGTGTCCCCTTGTTGCTGTGTCCCATCTTTGGAACATTCTGTTTCTGTCAACCTTGTCAATTCCTCTCAGTATTTTATATGTCGTTATCATGTCCCCCCTATCTCTCCTGTCCTCCAGTGTCGTCAGGTCGATTTCCCTTAACCTCTCCTCGTAGGACATACCCCTTAGCTCCGGGACTAGTCTTGTTGCAAACCTTTGCACTTTCTCTAGTTTCTTTACGTGCTTGGATAAATGTGGGTTCCAAACTGGTGCTGCATACTCCAGTATGGGCCTAACGTACACAGTGTACAGGGTCCTGAACGACTCTTTATTAAGATGTCGGAATGCTGTTCTTAGGTTTGCTAGGCGCCCATATGCTGCAGCAGTTATTTGGTTGATGTGCGCCTCAGGAGATGTGCCTGGTGTGCCTGATGTGCCTGGTGTGTGTGTGTGTGTGTGTGTGTGTACTTACCCAATTGTACTCACCTAATTGTAGTTGCAAGGGTCGATTTATAACTCCTGGCCCCGCCTGTTCACTGGTCGCTAATAGGTCACTGCTTCCCTGCTTAATGAGCTTTATCATACCTCTTAAAGTTATGTATGGATCTTGCCTCCACCACCTCCCTTTCCAGGCTATTCCACTTCCTGACAACTCTAAGACTGAAGAAATACTTCCTAACATACCTGTGACTCATCTGAGTCTTCAACTTCCAATTGTGACTCCTTGTTGGAGTGTCCCATCTCTGAAACATCCTGTCTCTGTCCACCTTGTCGATTCCTCTCAGTATTTTATGTTATTATCATGTCCCCTCTGTCCCTCCTGTTCTACAGTGTCGTCAAATCGATTTTCTTTAACCGCTCCTAGTAGGACATGCCCCTTAACTACGGGACTAGTCTCGCTGCAAACCTTTGCACTTTCTCTAATTTATTGACGTGGTTGGCCAGGTGTGGGTTCCAAACTGGTGCTGCATACTCCAATATGGGCCTGATGTACACAGTGTACAGAGTCCTGTGTGTGTGTGTGTGTGTGTGTGTGAGTGTATGTGTGTGTTTGTGTGTGTGTAGGTGTGTGTGTACTCACCTAGTGGTGGTTGCAGGGGTCGAGTCATAGCTCCTGGCCCCGCCTCTTCATTGGCCTCTACTGGGTGTGTAGGTGTGTGAGTGTGTATGTGTGTGTGTACTTACCTATTTGTACTCACCTATTAATTGTTGCAGGGGTCGAGTCCCAGCTCGTGGCCCCGCCTCTTTGTTGGTTGCTACTAAATCCACTCTTTCCCTGCTCCATGAGTTTTATCGTATCTCTTTTTAAAGCTATGTATGGATCCTCTCTCCACTACATCACTCTCCAGATTGTTTCCCTTCCTGACAACTCTATGACTGAAGAAATACTTCCTAACATCCTGAATTTTCAACTTCCAGTTGTGACCCCTTGTTGCTGTGACCATCTCTGAAACATTCTGTCACTATCCACCTTGTCAATTCCTCTTATTATTTTATATCGTAATCATGTTTTCTCTAATCCTACAGTCCTCCAGTGTCGTCAGGTTGATTTCCCTTAACCTCTCCTCGTAGGACATACCTTACAAACCTTTGCACTTTCTCAAGTTTCATGACGTGCTTGACTAGGTGTGGGGTTCCAGACTGGTGCTGCATACTCCAATATGGGCCTGACGTACACTGTGTACAGTGTCTTGAATGACTCCTTACTCAGGTGTCGAAACGTTATTCTTATGTTTGCCAGGCGCCCATTGCTGCAGCAGTTATTTGGCTGATGTGCACCTCAGGAGATGTGCTCGGTATTATACTCACCCCAAGATCCTTTTCCTTGAGTGAGGTTTGCAGTCTTTGTCCCACATCCTGTACTTTGCAATCTTTTGACCTTCCTCAATCTCCTTGACTTTGCACTTGGTGGGGTTAAACTCCAGGAGGCGATTGTTGGACCAGGATTGCAGCCTGTCCAGGTTCCTCTAGAGTCTTACCTGATCCTCATCCGTTTGAATTCTCAGCATTAGCTTCACATCGTCTTGAAACAGGGATACCTCGGAATCTATTTCTTCCGTCATGTCATTCACATATACGAGAAACAGCTCCGACCAAAGGACTATCCCTTGTGGAACCCCATTCGACACATGCGCCCACTCTGACACTTTGTCACGTACAAGAACTCGTTGTTTCCTGCTCGTAAGGTATTTCTTGACCCATTACAGGGCTTTTCCTGCTATTCCTGCCTGCTCCTCTAGTTTTTAAACCAGTCTCTTGTATGGTAGTGTATCGGTAGCCTTTCAGTCCAAAAAGATGCAGTCTACCCAGCCCTCTCTCTCTCCTGTTTTACTTCTGTCACCTTGTCGTAGAACTCAAGTAGGTTTTTGACGCAGGATTTTTCTGAAGTCATTCTGGTTGTCATGTGAGAGCCCATTCATTTCTAGGTGGTCCACCACTCTTCTAATCTTCTCTGTGACTTTAGATACTACACATGTCAGCGACACTGGTCTGTAGTTTATACTGCCTGTCTCTCATTTCTTAAAAATTGGGATTATGTTTGCTACCTTCCACACCTCACGCAGTTGCCTTGTTTCGATAGATTTATAGAAGATTTTTGTTAGAGGCGCACAAGTGCGTCTGCTTCCTCTCTCAGGATACTGAGGAATGTTATCTGGGCCCGCTACGTTCGTGGTATCTAGTTTACCTTACAGTTTCTTCACCTCAGTTGTGTGCAGTGTGTCCAGAACGTGCTGGTGTACATTCTCGCCTCAGTTTCCTCTAAGTCTGTCTCCATTGTGAATTCCTCCCTAAATCCTTAGCTCTTCACATTATTCCTGGTAGCTCCCTGTGATCTCTTCTCCATTCTTCCTCAGCCTGATTTCCTGTCCTTGACTGTTGTTTTCCTTCTAATGTGGCTGTATAGAGTATAACATCTTTGGGTTAGATTTGACATTAAATGCTGTCATTTTTGTATTTTCGCTGGGCCTCTCTCATTATCTATGCATATTCGTTACTGGTTCTTTGGTTCAACTTCATGACTTTGCACTTGGTGGGATTGAACTCCAGGAGCCAATTTCTGGACCAGGCTTGCAACCTGTCCAGATCCCTTTGTAGTTCTGCCTGGTCCTCGTCCGATTGAATTCTTCTCATGAACTTCACATCATCTGCATACAGGGACACTTCGGAGTCTATTCCTTCCGTCATGTCGTTCACAAATACCAGAAACAGCACCGGTCCAAGGACTGACCCCTGTGGAACCCCACTCGTCACAGGCGCCCACTCTGACACCTCGCCACGAACCATGACTCGCTGCTGTCTTCCTGACAGGTATTCCCTGATCCATTGTAGTGCCTTCCCTGTTATCCCTGCCTGGTCCTCCAGCTTCTGCACTAATCTCTTGTGTGGAACTGTGTCAAACGCCTTCTTACAGTCCAACAAAATGTGTGTACTCATCTAATTGTACTCGCCTAATTGTGGTTGCAGGGGTCGAGACTCAGCTCCTGCCCCCGCCACTTCACTGACTGCTACTAGGTCCTCTCTCTCCCTGCTCCATGAGCTTTATCATACCTCGTCTTAAAGCTATGTATGGTTCTTGCCTCTACTACATCACTACTTTATGGCTGAAGAAATACTTCCTAACATCCCTTTGACTCATCTGAGTCTTCAACTTCCAATTGTGAGCCCTTGTTTGTGTGTCCCCTCTCTGGAACATCCTGTCTCTATCCACCTTGTCTATTCCCCGCAGTATTTTGAATGTCGTTATCATGTCTCCCCTAACCCTCCTGTCCTCCAGTGTTGTCAGGCCGATTTCCCTTAACCTTTCTTCATAGGACATATTCCTTAGCTCTGGAACTAACCTTGTCGCAAACCTTTGCACTTTCTCTAATTTCTTGACGTGCTCGACCAGGTACGGGTTCCAAACTGGCGCTGCATATTCTAGTATGGGCCTGACGTGCACGGTGTACAGTGTCTTGAACGATTCCTTACTAAGGTATCGGAACGCTATTCTCAGGTTTGCCAGTCGCCCGTATGCTGCAGCAGTTATCTGGTTGATGTGTGCTTCCGGAGACGTGCTTGGTGTTATACTCACCCCAAGATCTTTCTCCTTGAGCGAGGTTTGCAGTCTTTGGCCACCTAGCCTATACTCTGTCTGCGGTCTTCTTTGCCCTTCCCCGATCTTCATGACTTTGCATTTGGCGGGGTTAAATTCGAGAAGACAGTTGCTGGACCAGGTGTCCAGTATGTCCAGGTCTCTTTGAAGTCCTGCCTGATCCTCATCTGATTCAATTCTCCTCATTAACTTCACATCGTCTGCGAACAGAGACACTTCTGAGTCTATCCCGTCCGTCATGTCATTCGCATATACCAAGAATAGCACTGGTCCTTGGACTGACCCCTGTGGGACCCCACTCGTCACAGGCGCCTACTGTGATACCTCATCACGTACCATGACCCGTTGTTGCCTCCTTGTCAGGTATTCTCTGATCCATTGCAGTGCCCTTCCTGTTATACACGCCTGATCCTCTAACTTCTGCACTAATCTCTTGTGAGGAACTGGGTCGAAGGCCTTCCTGTAGTCCAAGAAAATACAATCAACCCACCCCTCTCTCTCGTGTCTTACTTCTGTTACTTTGTCATAGAACTCCAGAAGGTTTGTGACACAGGATTTGCTGTTTATCGTTTATAATCTTGTGCCGTTCCAGGTGCTCCACCATTCTCCTCCTGATGATCTTCTCCATGACTTTGCACACTATACACGTAAGTGACACTGGTCCATAGTTTAGTGCCTGTTTTGCCCTAAAATGGGAACTAATTTCCTTCTTCAATACCTTGGTAGCTGCTCAGTTTCAAGGATGTGATGAATATTGTGGTTAGTGGACACACGCAGCTCTGCTCTCTCTAGGACCCCAGGAGATGTTGTCCGGTCCATCGCCTTTGGAGGTATCAAGTTCACTGAGCAACTTTTCACCTCCTCCTCAGTTGTGTATGTCATCCAACACTTTGGTGTGTGTAGTGTGATGTGGTTCCATTTTGTCTAGGCACATGTCGATTAACACTAGGCCTTATGTATGTGTGGTGATGCATGTCTGTGTGCATTTTTGGGAGAGAGCAGCATAATTATCTAGAATATTTTATATAAACTTATTTTGGATTGCGGAAAGTAAGATCGAGTCTGTCGTTCTGCCTTCTAGCTCTCCATCAACTGACGTGACACAGCCTCGTCATATCTGTTTTAGAACCCCCTGTTTAGAGTCCACTCTCAAATCTGTCATTGCTCAGCTCACTCTTTTATTTAAAAACATTTTCAAGCCGTAGAATTTTTTATTAACGTTCTCATTGCTAATTCGCATGTGCAGCTTCTTACTATGACTTCTTGGTCTTGCGACGTTCCTGGTAAATAGCCAGACTCCGTCTACCCTTGCTTGCATACTCCATAAATGATGTTTATCCACTGTTAAATTGCTAAGGAATTTCTAGTTAAACTGGAAAAAAGGAAGTATGTCAACTCCATTTCTAGAATGCTGATTTTTTTTAAATCTTGGTAAAGTCTGGCTCTTATGTGTTTTTTGAATGGAGATTTATTGTCATTTCATTTCATTCCAACATTTTTTGATGTGATTCAGGTCAGGGCTGTTCCCTGGCTCCTGCAAAATATTTTCTGGTGGTTTTTTACATGTAATATATTGTATTGGTTTGCAATAACTGTGGAGAAATGAATCTTGTGGAACGCGAGAAAATGAACCTTAAACACATTTGTATAACCAGCTCCATTTATAGTTGTGTTCTTTGGACACGGAAAATAATGAACTTGGACCATTTAATCCCCTATAGAATATAATCACTCCGCTGCTGTGGTAGCAGACAAATGTTGGGCGTCTGACTCGTACTCGATGTGTCGATGCATTTAGAAGAGCATTTCACTGCTCTGCATAACACTTCACATGTCAAATCATCATATTATTTTACAAAGCAAAGCTGTCTGGTTCACATTTGTTTGGTTAGTTGTTCGAGATGGGATCCTAAGTTCTATTACATATCCTAGTAAATTAAGGTGTTTTTTCTTTACTCCTACTACTATTATCAAACGATTACTCAATATTTCTTCCTTTAGAAGCTTAACGTAGCAGTTGAAGTCACTCTTGCCCGACCAGGTTTCGTTTTCTTACGGAGAAACTGAATATTGATGATGAAGTTTTAGTTCTTATACCTGACAAATCCAACAAATAGTTAATTTCGTGGCGGGGATTGTATGAAGTAGTGAAGGTGTGTAATATGGTAGAATATCTCTGGGATGTCAAGGGTAAGGAAAAAATGTATTATGTCGATATTCTGAAGTTGCAATATGGTAGAAAAGTTTATCTCTGATGAAGATACTATGTCTTACAGTTTACTTAACAGTAATGATTAATATGAATGTAAAGTTTGTGTTATAGATAACGAATCTTACACAAGATCGAAGGAACGTCTCTATATTCTTACGGCTGATTTTCCAAGTAGTAACTCAAACGTCAACATCAACAGTGAACTGTCTGAGAAGCGAAAGTCTCAAGTGTCTTAGTAAATATTTTTTTAGACGTATTCTCAGAGATCCCAGGACTTACAACTACCATTGTTCACAAAATTGAATTGTCAGCAAATGTACCATGCCAATAATCGATCATGACTTATATAAATTTCATGACTGTAAATTATTCTCTGAATTAGACATTTCATGTTTTGTTACACCCAGATTCTAAACCTCACATTGCTTGAACCTACTCATAGATAACTCTTGCAATAACTCAACATGCCACGTATATCAGGCTCATGAGAATTGTTCTTTCTGATCTGAACAATGTTTCAGTGTATTTTGATAATAAATACATCATGACTCATGTCTCTGATGACCATCTTACGACACTGTCACTTGTTTTACAAAGTTTGAGCGCTCATGACCTTACAGCTAAACCCCAGAAATGTTTTCATGGATATTTTAAGGTGCATTACCTTGCACCTTAAAATATCCAATAATTTAGTCCAAGTTCCAAACAAGAATAGAGCCGCTCTAGAAAGTTCTTTTCCAAATACAAAACAAAAAAATGTTACGAAGTTTCTAAGGATGAGCAAATTTTAACAGAAAATCTGTCCCTATTTTAAATGATGTTGCTTCCATTCTTACAGATTATTTGAAGAAGAATGTGAAGTAACTATTTGTTTGTTCCAAAGAAACTTTAGAAACCTTTGAACAGAGTAAAGGAATATTTTCTAACCCTCCAGTTCTCAAGTTAACAGATGCCTTTCATTTTGGACTATGGGCTGTTCTACAATATTATAATAAGACACTATTTCCAATATCCATCGCTAGTAAGAAGATTCTGCCGAGAAGAAAAGTATTCCTCTGTAGAAAAGGAATGTTATGTATTAGTTTGGGGTATAAGTTCAAATACCACTTATACAGTAAATCCTTTATACTTGAAACTGACCACAAGCCACTGCTGTACCTCGAACTTTAAAAGTACAAATAGCAGACTATTAAGCAGGGAATTGGCTATTCAGACGTATAAGTTTCATGTTGTATACATAGCTGGCTTGGACAACCACTTCTCAGATTGGTTGAGAAGAGGTAAATAGTTCTTTTCCCTCTGAAAGTTAACTTAAATAAGTTTTGGAAAGGGGGAAATGTGAGGAAAAAAAGTCAGTAAAAGTCAGTAAATTGGGCTTAAGACTCCGAGGGACTGATACAGTGTGTCGCCACCCGCACTGCCATCTAGCGGGCCACTGTAAAACTCCATATTTCTTGGGTCTGAGTCTATTTACTTTCTACTGCTGGTCCTATTAACCTTACCTGATTTAGGTGAGGAGGAGGAGGTGTTGATTCGTGGGGAATTCTCCCGGCCCGGGTCTATTCCAGATGGCGACCCGGCTCCGGTTTCCTGTCGTGGGAGTATCTGAGACCTATGTCTCCCATGGGAGGAGGTTCAAGTACCCCCTCATCGGTGGGACCAATTGTCCGCAGGCCTAGCCACATTCCCCGCCCTCTCGGGGCCGTAGGGAGAAGCTAGGCCTCTCTGGTCTGCCATCTTCCCCGCCCCAGGGAAGCTGACGGGAAGGGCAGTCTTGCGAGCTGCAGATGGTAGCAAGGGCTGGGCTTGGTCGATCTTCCCCATTTAGGTGAGAGTTTCAAAAATCACTTCACTTCCACTCTTCTGATCAACTAGAGTGATTTACCCAACTCTGTACACCTGTACACACGACCTGAAGTACTGAGCACGCGACCCCCGACGCCGTGTTTCTACTCCGACAGAACCCGACTACCTAGGAGTGCTTCTCCCCATCAAAAATAATACTCACTACTTACCAGCCTGACTAACGACAAGAGAGCAGATTCGGTCTCATTGGTTACTAAAATCAACACTGTCAACAACAACAAAAAACATCAGAGCCAATCAAATTTAATATGGTAAGTTACGGTAGAACATAATAATATATATGTCAATAAGAATTACGAGGCGTCTTAAATAAGATCACTACTCTGACACAAGATAACCGACAAGAGTTCAACTAGGCTGCCCTATGCCACACTAGAGGTGAGGCTGAAAACCATAGAGATGTACATATTATCTAGTCATGATTTCTCATTGTATAAATATAACTGGAAGATTATTATTCATGTTTTGAGTTACTGAGAATATAAAGGGTGATAGAATTCATGAGTCAGTCGTCTTAATTCCAGTGAAACATTTAAAATGGTTCCTTAATTAGTTTACTTTATTTCTTAAGAACATAAGATAGAAGGAACACTGCAGCAGGGCTACTGGCCCATGCGAGGCAGGTCCAAGTCTCTAACCGGCTTAAGCCAATGCCCCAACCTAGTCAGGTCAGGTCACATTCACTTAAGGAAGGAGCATGGCATCTGTCCTAGTAGCACAAGCTAGTCAGGTCCAACTCACACCCAATCATGTATTTATCTAACCTATTTTTAAAACTACACAATGTTTTAGCCTCAATAACTGTACTCAGGAGTTTGTTCCACTCATCCACAACTCTATTACCAAACCAGTGCTTTCCTGTATCCTTCCTGAATCTGAATTTTTCCAACAGTGTTGACAGTGGTGGACCTGACTTAACTCAGTGAAGACGTGTCTAGTGTAAGAACATAAGAACATAAGAAAGGAGGAACACTGCAGCAGGCCTGTTGGCCCATACTAGGCAGGTCCTTCACAATCCATCCCACTAACAGAATAATTGCACAACCTAATTTTCAATTCTACCCAAGAAATAAGCTTTGCAGATTCTATTAACTCAAGTGCGAGTCGCACTCAAATCCAACCCCTCTCACTCATGAATTTATCCAACCTAAGTTTGAAACTACCCAAGGTCATAGCTTCAATGACCCTACTAGGCAGACTGTTCCACTCATCAACTACCCTATTTCCAAACCAATATTTTCCTATATCCTTTCTAAATCTAAACTTATCCAATTTGAATCCATTATTGCGGGTTCTCTCTTCGAGAGATATCCTCAAGACCTTATTTATATCCCCTTATTAATACCCATTTTCCACTTATATACCTCGATCATGTCTCCCTCATTCTTCGTCTTACAAGTGAATGTAATTTAAGGGTCTTCAATCTTTCTTCATACGGAAGATTTCTAATGCTATGAATTAACTTTGTCATTCGTCGCTGAATGTTTTCTAACGAATTTATATCCATTCTGTAAAATGGAGACCAGAACTGAGCTGCATAATCTAGGTGAGGCCTTACTAATGATGTATAAAGCTGTAATATAACCGCTGGACTTCTGTTGCTTACACTTCTTGATATAAATCCTAGTAATCTATTTGC
>WNWK01017783.1:0-41588 GCA_009830355.1 Cherax destructor
GGTGGTTGTCGTTGTGTGTGGTGGTTGTCGTTGTGTGTGGTGGTTGTCGTGTGTGTGGTGGTTGTCGTGTGTGTGGTGGTTGTCGTTGTGTGTGGTGGTTGTCGTTGTGTGTGGTGGTTGTCGTTGTGTGTGGTGGTTGTCGTGTGTGTGGTGGTTGTCGTGTGTGTGGTGGTTGTTGTTTGATGCCATCACTGATGTTGATGCGTGAATAAAGGTCTCTCGTAGTGTTTACCTTGCAGTGTTTAGGGTCATGTTAGTCTGCAGTGGGCTGAGTGTTAGGGGGACACGTACATGATCATCCTTGGTGACTAATTTAGCAGGTTCGTCTGCTCCTGCCCAGCATCCTTGGGTACCAACGATGCTTCATGTCCAGTTAAGTGTGGTTTTACTTCCTGCCCATCTCTAAGATGCTCAAAGTGGAGGAGATGACTCCTTGTCTTGTGGCTGAATAATGTCTTGCAGTGACTGGTGAGGAGCTATGGCAAAGGAGTGGTGGTGAGTGTATACTAGTCATGGAGGAGAGGTGCTCGTATGGTGTCTGTAGTCAGTAAAGAGATATTAAACAAACAATTGTCTTCTCCTCCGTTACCTTCATCTACAATTTTCTCTCAATTTTATTCCACCTTGTACACTCACCACTCCAGTGCTCAGTCCTCGTACAAGACAGATAAGTTACCGCTGACTGAGGCAACAAGACGGCAAGCGTACATCAACACACGTAATGCAAAGCAAATCTATATTTTGTTTTCTGTTCACTTGACAATGCTCACTCCTGGGCGAGACGTGCCCTGCGTCTCGCCCTCCTCCGACCACCCAACACTATAGTGCTTCTCCGTAATCAGATAACACCTTGATTAAGCACTGATAAGACATCAAGATGTTCAAGGTAAGATATATATATATATATATATATATATATATATATATATATATATATACAAACACACAAATAGGTACTCTTTAAGCAGTGAGTGAACCTAGTAGTGACCAGCGAAGAGGCGGGGCCATGAGCTATGAATCGACCTCTGCAACTATAAACAGGCCAGTACAAATAGGTGAGTACATACATATACAATCTTGTTCCACACTGTGTTTTCTTCCCTGGTGTTGCTTCTTGTCATGACAAACACTTGTGTCATTGTTCACTCTGTCTATTATCCACAAAATTGTGGCGTAATTACGTTTTCTCTTGTTCTGTCTTCTTTCCCCAAGTTTTTTATTTCCTTTTGCTTATAAAACGGACACAGAGCTGTCGGTGTCAGCCTTTCAATGTGTATATGTATACTGAGGTGTGTATGTGTGGTTCAGTGTATATACACTAAGAGGTTTGTGTCTCTCATGGTATATTCATGGACTCCCTGACGGTGTTGACAACTACAATGGTTAGGAACGTGAGAATGTCAGCAGTGATGTGACACAACACGTCCACTGTCAGGACCTACAGAGCTTGTGTTGTGTGTGTGACACAGATTGTGTTGTGTGTGACAGAGATTGTGTTGTGTGTGACACAGATTGTGTTGTGTGTGACAGATTGTGTTGTGTGACAGAGATTGTGTTGTGTGTGACAGAGATTGTGTTGTGTGTGACACAGATTGTGTTGTGTGTGACACAGATTGTGTTGTGTGTGTGACAGAGCTGTGTTGTGTATGGGTGACAGAGCTTGTGTTGTGTGTGTGAGACACAGATTGTGTTGTGTATAAGTGTGACAGAGCTTGTGTTGTGTATGGGTGACAGAGCTTGTGTTGTGTGGGTGACAAAGCTTGTGTTGTGTGAGTGACAGCTCTTCACTGGATTAAATTGCAAGGATACAAACGTTCAGAGCAGAGAGGTAGCTGGTACAAAGATAAATACACAGTACATATGACAGCTAGGCTTAAGATGGACGCTCCTCGGATATTGGTGGAATCACACTGAGTGTTCTTACACAGGATGCAACATTCTAGCAGATTGACGTTTTCTAACACTTAACAGATTGGCGTTTTCTAACACTTAACAGACTGGCGTTTTCTAACACTATTTTTGGTCGCGCAGGGGATCTGCGACAGTTGGTTAACACGCATATACCAATTTTCAGTGCTAGGTGAGGAGGGGCAGGTAGCGGGGCTGCAAAAATAAACTTCCCCAAACATTTTCCCTGCCTGGGAATGGCACCCAAGACCTTCGCGATTCTGAGATGAAATCTCTGACAAGTGAGCTAAGCCCCACCCTTGGGTGACAAAACGAGCTTAATAATAGCCTAGACTCCTAAGATTTGTCTGGATAAGAGCAATAGAGCATTCTTAGAGCTCGCTGCAGCAGCTGGACGGTCACAAGGGCGATGAATGAATCACACTTGACTAGCAGAAGTTAATATAGTAGATTTTATTATAAGTATATTTTAAGCATAAGAACAAGAAATGAGGAACGCTGCAGCGGGCCTACCGGCCCATGCTAGGCAGGTCCTTCTCAAACCCAAACCCGCTAACAAATATTCGCCCAACCCGGAGTGAGATAATTACAGAGGCACATAATGGGTCCAGGTTAGGTTAGCTAAAGGTTTGTCAGGAAACAGGACAAGTGTTTCATGACGCGTTTCATGCCATCACTGATGGCATGACGCGGGTCTTAGTCATATGTTGACTGGAGCTTTTGGTCATCTGACCGAGGCCTTCTACTGGCTAACCAGTCCACCCCTTTAAAAATTATGGTTATGATTATGTGACCAGGGACCACCAGGAACTGCGAACACCAAGACAACAACTGTGTGCCAGACACGGCCAACACCTGCCAAAGAAGGAACTCTTACGACAACGCATAATGGATTTTTAACCACATAGAAATCCTCTGAGGACACCAGTCACCCGGATTTGGTGAAGCACAACAATTGCCTGTGTGTGATGTAAGCTCTAGCACACACTCGACGAGGAATGCGTGTGTTCTTCAGGGCTTCATTAGTGTTCTTTATCGATCTCTACTGCAGTATTGACTAAAAAATTAATAAGGTGAAAATCGTCGGAGGAAGTGCGGAGAGTATTGGTATACACTAGATACCTGGTAGTGTATGTGTGTGTGTACTCACCTAGTTGTGGTTGCAGGGGTCGAGTCATAGCTCCTGGCCCCGCCTCTTAATTGGCCGCTACTGGGACGCTCTCCCTGCGCCATGAGCTTTATCATACCTCTTCTTGAAGCTATGAATGGGTCCTGCCTCCACTACATCACTTCCCAAACTATTCCACTTCCTGACCACTCTGTGACTGAAGAAATACTCACTAACATCCCTGTGACTCATCTGAGTCTTCAACTTCCAACTGTGTCCCCTTGTTGCTGTGTCCCATCTCTGGAATATTCTGTCTCTGTCCACCTTGTCAATTCCTCTCAGTATTTTATATGTCGTTATCATGTCCCCCCTATCTCTCCTGTCCTCCAGTGTCGTCAGGTCGATTTCCTTAACCTCTCCTAATAGGACATACCCCTTAGCTCCGGGACTAGTCTTGTTGCAAACCTTTGCATTTTCTCTATTTCTTTATGTGCTTGGCTAGGTGTGGGTTCCAAACTGGTGTTGCATACTACAGTATGGGCCTAACGTACACAGTGTACAGGGTCCTGAACGATTCCTTATTAAGATGTCGAAATGCTGTTCTTAGGTTTACTAGGCGCCCGAATGCTGCAGCAGTTATTTGGTTGATGTGCACCTCAGATGTGCCTGGTGTTATACTCACCCCAAGATCTTTTTTCTTGAGTGAGGTTTGTAGTCTCTGGCCCTCCTAGACAGTACTCCGTCTGCGGTCTTCTTTGCCCTTCCCCAATCTTCATGACTTTGCACTGGTGGGGTTGAACTCCAAGAGCCAATTGGTGGACCAGGCCTGCAGCCTGTCCAGATCCCTTTGTAGTTCTGCCTGGTCTTCGTCCGATTGAATTCTTCTCATCAACTTCACATCTTCTGAAAACAGGGACACTTTGGAGGCTATTCCTTCCGTCATGTTGTTCACAAATACCAGAAACAGCACCGGTCCTAGGACTGACCCCTGTGGAACCCCACTTGTCATAGGAGCACTCTCTGACACCTCGCCACGTACCATGACTCGCTGCTGTCTTGCTGACAGCAGCGAGTCCTCCAGCTTTTGCACTAATCTCTTGTGTGGAACTGTGTCAAACGCCTTCTTACAGTCCAAGAAAATGCAATCTACCCACCCCTCTCTCTCTTGTCTTGCTGCTGTCACCCTGTCATAGAACTCCAGTAGGTTTGTGACACAGGATTTCCCGTCCCTGAAACCGTGTTGCCTGCTGTTGATAAGCTCATTCCTTTCTAGGTGCTCCATCACTCTTCTCCTGATAATCTTCTCCATGACTTTGCATACTATACATGTCAGTGACACTGGTCTGTAGTTTAGTGCTTCATGTCTGTCTCCTTTTTTAAAAATTGGGACTACATTTGCTGTCTTCCATACCTCAGGCAATCTCCCTGTTTCGATGGATGTGTTAAATATTGTTGTTATGGGTACACATAGCGCCTCTGCTCCCTCTCTCAGGACCCATATAGAGATGTTGTCCGGCCCCATCGCCTTTGAGGTATCTAACTCACTCAGCGGCCTCTTCACTTCTTCCTCGGTTGTGTGTATTGTGTCCAACACTTGGTGGTGTACCCCACCTCTCCATCTTTCTGGAGTCCCTTCTGTCTCCTTGGTGAACACTTCTTTGAATCTCATGTTGAGTTCCTCACATAGTTCGCGGTCGTTTCTTGTGATCTCTCCTCCTTCCTTCCTTAGCCTGACCACCTGGTCCTTGACTGTTGTGTACTCACCTAGTTGTACTCACCTAGTTGTGGTTGCAGCTGTCGATTCACAGCTCCTGGCCCCGCCTCTTCACTGGCCGCTACTCGGCCACTCTACCCGCTCCATGAGCTTTATCATACCTCTCCTTAAAGCTATGTATGTATGTACTCACCTAGTTGTGGTTGCAGGGGTCGATTCATAGCTCCTCTATATTAACATATATATTGCTCTATATTTTCTGACAGTAGGAAAATTAAAAGAGTGCAGGGGTGGGAGAGCAGAAGGAGGGGAAGCAGGAGGGATAGTAGTAGTAGTAGCAGCAGCAGCAGTGGAAGACGTGGTATATTAACCTGTCTCAAAATAGATTTCAAACTTCCAGAGCTTTTATCTTCATGAAGCTGAGCGTCTTCACAGTCTGATAGCTCCTCACCTCAGGCTTTCCACAATGGGTTAGGCTTTCCATGATAGGTTAGGCTTTCCACGATAGGCTAGGCTTCCCACGATAGGCTAGGCTTCCCACGATAGGCTAGGCTTCCCACGATAGGCTAGGCTTCCCACGATAGGCTAGGCTTCCCACGATAGGCTAGGCTTTCCATGATAGGCTAGGTTTTCCATGTGTGTGTGTGACCTTCAACACACACTAACAGGCATCTAGTGTGTGTGTGTGTGTGTGTGGCACACACGCATGTTGAAGGTCACACACACAGACACACGCACACACTAGATGCCTGTTAGTACTGAAGGTCAAACACACGCACACTAAATGCTTGTTAGAGTGTGTTGAAGGTCAAACACACACTCTAGATGCCTGTTAGAGTGCGTGTTGAAGGTCACACACACACTGGATGCCTGTTAGTGTGCGCGTTGAAGGTCACACACACACACTGGATGCCTGTTAGAGTGCGTGTTGAGACACTTCCTCCAGCAGACACCAGGAAGTACACAACACTGAGTATTATTCAAACCTGCAGCTCACGGAAGGAAAAAAAAAGTATAATGTGAATCGAGGGAACCTCAGCAGATTATTGGAAAACACGAACATTACTGACGGTGCTGGAGAGTGTATACTCACCATCCTGTACTCACATGAACTTGCAGGGTTCGAGTCACAGCTCCTGGGACGGTCCACGGGGCAGGTTCAGGGAGATCCCAGGAGGCTACGTGGATAATTTAATATATACACTTGAATAGCGCAGTATATTCTCGGCGTGGACTGGGAATCCATTCCTGGTTGACCTGGACCGTGTCCATGATGCTCATATGACAAGAGACGAATTGACGGACATGCGACTAGGGGGGAACCTATATTAACTTCTATATTAACATATATATTGCTCTATATTTTCTGACAGTAGGAAAATTAAAAGAAGAGTGCAGGGGAGGGAGAGCAGAAGGAGGGGAAGCAGGAGGGGTAGTAGTAGCAGCAGCAGCAGCAGCAGCAGCAGCAGCAGGGGAAGACGTGGTATACCTGCCTCAGAATAACAGATTTCAAACTTCCAGAGCTTTTATCTTCATGAAGCTGAGCGTCTTCACAGTCTGATAGCTCCTCACCTCAGGCTTTCCACAATGGGTTAGGCTTTCCATGATAGGCTAGGCTTTCCACAATAGGCAAGGCTTTCCATGATAGGCTAGACTTTCCACGATAGGCTAGGCTTTCCATGATAGGCTAGGCTTCCCACAATAACCTAGGCTTTCCATGATAAGCTAGGTTTTCCATGATATGCTAGGCTTCCCACTATAGGCTAGGCTTTCCACGATATGCTAGGCTTTCCGCAATAGACTGCCAAAATGTTTTCAGCCACAGCCTAGCGAGTTCCAGACTATCAAGTGTGTTTTATTTGACGATGAATTAGACACTCGTGCAACACTTGGGTATCTTTATTCTGGCTTCCTCGGTCCAACACAGAAGAATAGTTGAAGATGAGGAGTTTGAGGTAATCAGTCCCTCAATAAAGATACCCCAGTGTTGAATAATTGTTTAATTCATCATCCTCTCGCTTCTCTGAAATATTTATCTGTATTTTATTAAGTAGTCAGGGAGGTAGGTAAATTGAGCGTGTACTAACAGCGGCAGGGAGCAGCGCCCCCGCGCCTCGTTCCCACTCCTGACCTTCACTGTTAGAAAGGAAGTCGCAGAAGAATAAAAGCTCTGTCAGGAATTAGGGAAAATTAAAGGTGTGTATTGAGTGTAAGAAGTGTGTAAGAGGTACCTGCTGCCGTATGAGTTACCTGCTGTCGTATGAGTTACCTGCTGCCGTATGAGTTACCTGCTGTCGTATGAGTTACCTGCTGCCGTATGAGTTACCTGCTGTCGTATGAGTTACCTGCTGTCGTATGAGTTACCTGCTGTCGTAAGAGTTACCTGCTGTCGTAAGTGTTACTTGCTGTCGTATGAGTTACCTGCTGTCGTGTGTTACCTGCTGTCGTGTGAGTTACCTGCTGTCGTATGAGTTACCTGCTGTCGTATGAGTTACCTGCTGTCGTATGAGTTACCTGCTGTCGTGTGTTACCTGCTGTCGTGTGAGTTACCTGCTGTTGTATGAGTTACCTGCTGCCGTATGAGTTACCTGCTGTCGTATGAGTTACCTGCTGTCGTATGAGTTACCTGCTGCCGTATGAGTTACCTGCTGTCGTATGAGTTACCTGCTGTCGTATGAGTTACCTGCTGTTGTATGAGTTACCTGCTGTCATATGAGTTACTTGCTGTCGTATGAGTTACCTGCTGTCGTGTGAGTTACCTGCTGTCGTAAGAGTTACCTGCTGTCGTAAGTTACTTGCTGTCGTATGAGTTACCTGCTGTCGTGTGAGTTACCTGCTGTCGTAAGAGTTACCTGCTGTCGTGTGAGTTACCTGCTGTCGTGTGAGTTACCTGTTGTCGTATGAGTTACCTGCTGTCGTATGAGTTACCTACTGTCGTATGAGTTACCTGCTGTTGCATGAGTTACCTGCTACCGTATGAGTTACCTGCTGTCGTGTGAGTTACCTGCTGTCGTGTGAGTTACCTGCTGTCGAATGAGTTACCTGCTGTCGTACGAGTTACCTGCTGTTGTATGAGTTACCTGCTGCCGTATGAGTTACCTGCTGTCGTGTGAGTTACCTGGTGTCGTGTGAGTTACCTGCTGTCGTATGAGTTACCTGTTGTCGTATGAGTTACCTGCTGTCGTAAGGGTTACTTGCTGTCGTATGAGTTACCTGCTGTTGTATGAGTATCCTGCTGCCGTATGAGTTACCTGCTGTCGTGTGAGTTACCTGCTGTCGTGTGAGTTACCTGCTGTCGTGTGAGTTACCTGCTGTCGTATGAGTTACCTGCTGTATGAGTTACCTACTGCCGTATGAGTTACCTGCTGTTGTATGAGTTACCTGCTACCGTATGAGTTACCTGATGTCGTATGAGTTACCTGCTGTCGTAAGAGTTACCTGCTGTCGTAAGAGTTACCTGCTGTCGTGTGAGTTACCTGCTGTCGTGTGAGTTACCTGCTGTCGTGTGAGTTACCTGCTGTCGTATGAGTTACCTGCTGTATGAGTTACCTACTGTCGTATGAGTTACCTGCTGTTGTATGAGTTACCTGCTGTCGTGTGAGTTACCTGCTGTCGTAAGAGTTACCTGCTGTCGTGTGAGTTACCTGCTGTCGTGTGAGTTACCTGTTGTCGTATGAGTTACCTGCTGTCGTATGAGTTACCTACTGTCGTATGAGTTACCTGCTGTTGCATGAGTTACCTGCTACCGTATGAGTTACCTGATGTCGTGTGAGTTACCTGCTGTCGTGTGAGTTACCTGCTGTCGAATGAGTTACCTGTTGTCGTACGAGTTACCTGCTGTTGTATGAGTTACCTGCTGCCGTATGAGTTACCTGCTGTTGTGTGAGTTACCTGGTGTCGTACGAGTTACCTGCTGTTGTATGAGTTACCTGCTGCCGTATGAGTTACCTGCTGTCGTGTGAGTTACCTGGTGTCGTATGAGTTACCTGCTGTTGTATGAGTTACCTGCTGCCGTATGAGTTACCTGCTGTCGTGTGAGTTACCTGCTGTCGTATGAGTTACCTGCAGTCGTGTGAGTTACCTGCTGTCGTATGAGTTACCTGCTGTCGTAAGAGTTACTTGCTGTCGTACGAGTTACCTGCTGTTGTATGAGTTACCTGCTGCCGTATGAGTTACCTGCTGTCGTATGAGTTACCTGCTGTCGTAAGAGTTACTTGCTGTCGTATGAGTTACCTGCTGTTGCATGAGTTACCTGCTGCCGTATGAGTTACCTGCAGTCGTGTGAGTTACTGCTGTCGTAAGTTACTTTCTGTCGTGCGAGTTACCTGCTGTCGTATGAGTTACCTGCTGTCGTGCGAGTTACCTGCTGTCGTGTGAGTTACCTGCTGTCGTATGAGTTGCTGTCGTATGAGTTACCTGCTGTCGTAAGAGTTACCTGCTGTCGTAAGAGTTACCTGCTGTCGTATGATTTACCTGCTGTCGTAAGAGTTACCTGCTGTCGTATGAGTTACCTACTGTCTTACATGTTGAAGAGACAGGTAGGAAAGACCCACACTCTTGCCAGAGTGCAAAATTTTTAACGGGCTTCCGTTCCATACTCAGATGACAGGATGGTAGTACCTCCCTGGATGGTTGGTTGCTGTCCACCAACCTGTTACCTGACACACACACACACCTCAGCTCGAGGTTTAGGGAAGTATTCACAGTGGAGGCAGGAAGGCAGCTGGGTAGACAGGACGGGGTGCATCACCAACAAGGGATGTATCAAGTGCTGGAGGGCATACACACATCTGAGGGGGAGGTGAAGCAGTTACTCAGTGACCTTGATACCTCAAAGGCGATGGGCCCGGACAATATCTCCCCGTGGGTCCTTCGGGAGGGTGCAGAGGTGCTGAGTGTGCCATTTACCATAATATTCAACACATCCCTTGAAACTGGGCAGCTACCTGAGATATGGAAAAAGGCCAACGTAGTCCCCATCTTTAAAAAAAGAGACAGAAAGGAGGCACTAAACTATAGACCGGTGTCACTTACGTGTATAGTGTGCAAAGTCTTGGAAAAAATCATCAGGAAAAGAATGGTGGAGCATCTGGAGCAGAACAGGATAATCAACGCCAGACAGCACGGATTCCGGGAAGGCAAATCCTGTGTAACAAACCTCCTAGAGTTCTATGATAAAGTAACAGAGGTAAGGCAAGTGAGAGAAGGGTGGGTTGATTGCATTTTCCTGGACTGCAGGGAGGCCTTCGACACAGTTCCTCACATGACATTAGTAAAGAAGTTGGAAGAACAAGCACGTATAACAGGAAAGGCACTGGAATGGATCAGGGAATACCTCACAGGGAGGCAACAACGGGTCATGGTGCGTGATGAGGTATCACAGTGGGCACCTGTGACGAGCGGCGTTCCGCAGGGGTCAGTCCTAGGACCAGTGTTATTCTTGGTATATGTAAATGACATGACAGATGGGATAGACTCAGAAGTGTCTCTGTTCGCAGATGATGTGAAATTAATGAGGAGAATCACATCGGAGGAGGACCAAGCAGGACTTCAAACAGACCTGGACAAGCTTGACATCTGGTCTAGCAAATGGCTTCTCGAATTCAATCCCACCAAATGCAAAGTCATGAAGATCGGAGAAGGGCAAAGAAGACCGCTGAGAGAGTACAGGCTAGGCGGACAAAGGCTACAAACCTCGGAAAAAGAGAAAGACCTTGGGGTGAGTATAACGCCAAGCACGTCTCCGGAGGCACACATCAACCAGATAACTGGGGCAGCATATGGGCGACTGGCAAACCTAAGATTAGCGTTCCGTTACCTTAACAAGGACTCGTTTAAGACACTGTACACCGTGTACGTCAGGCCCATACTAGAATATGCAGCACCAGTCTGGAACCCACACCTGGTCAAGCACATAAAGAAACTAGAGAAAGTGCAAAGGTTTGCGACAAGGTTAGTTCCACAACTCAGGGGTCTGTCCTATGAAGAAAGGCTGAGGGAAATAGGACTAACAACACTGGAGGAAAGAAGGGTCAGAGGAGACATGATAACGACATATAAAATACTGCGGGGAATCTACAAGGTAGACAGTGACAGGATGTTCCAGAGAGGGAACACAGAAACAAGGGGACACAACTGGAAGCTGAAGACTCAGATGAGTCAAAGGGATGTTAGGAAGCATTTCTTCAGCCACAGAGTAGTCAGGAAGTGGAATAGTCTAGAGAAAGACATAGTGGAGGCAGGAACCATACACAGTTTTAAGACGAGGTATGATAAAGCTCATGGAGCAGGGAGAGCAGATACCCAGTAACGGGCAGCGCAGAGGCGGGGCCATGAGCTGAGTCTCGACCCCTGCAACCACAATTAGGTGAGTACACACACATACACACACACACATACACACACACGAACTTTAATCTTAATTAAGGTTAGTGGAAGCATCGGTAGTTCAACAAGTCACATTTTTAAATAATTTTTCTTATAGATAAAACAATCAGCTGATGACTTCACCGGAACCATCTTACTGCTGTTCAGTAATAATAATAATATTAATAATAATAATAATAATAATAATAATAATAATAATAATAATAATAATAATAATAATAATAATAATAATAACAATAATAATAATAGGAAGAAGAGTGCGAGTGTTAGTATGAGTGTATGAGAATAGGAGATTGTATGAGAATGAATTTGAAAGTGAGTGTGAGGGATGAATATGAGTGTGAGGGATGAGTATGAGTGAGTGTGAGTATGAGGGATGAGTATGAGTGAGTGTGAGTATGAGGGATGAGTATGAGTGTGAGGGATGAGTATGAGTGAGTGTGAGTATGAGGGATGAGTATGAGTGTGCGGGATGAGTATGAGTGAGTGTGAGTATGAGGGATGAGTATGAGTGTGTGTGAGTATGAGGGATGAATATGAGTGTGAGGGATGAGTATGAGTGAGTGTGAGTATGAGGGGTGAGTATGAGTGTGAGGGATGAGTATGAGTGAGTGTGAGTATGAGGGATGAGTATGAGTGAGTGTGAGTATGAGGGATGAATATGAGTGTGAGGATGAGTATGAGTGAGTGTGAGTGTGAGGGATGAGTATGAGTGTGTGAGTATGAGGGTGAGTAGAGTGAGTGTGAGTATGAGGGTGAATATGAGTGTGAGGGATGAGTATGAGTGAGTGATGAGTATGAGGGGTGAATATGATGTGAGGGTGAGTATGAGTGAGTTGAGTATGAGGGTGAATATGAGTGTGAGGGATGAGTATGAGTGAGTGTGAGTATGAGGGGTGAATATGAGTGTGAGGGGTGAGTATGAGTGAGTTTGAGTATGAGGGATGAGTATGAGTGAGTGTGAGTATGAGGGGTGAGTATGAGTGAGTATGAGTGTGAGGGATGAGTATGAGTGTGAGGGATGAGTATGAGTGAGTGTGAGTATGAGTGAGTGTGAGTATGAGGATGATATGAGGTGAGGATGAGTATGAGTGAGTGTGAGTATGAGGGGTGAGTATGAGTGAGTGTGAGTATGAGGGATGAATATGAGTGTGAGGGATGAGTATGAGTGAGTGTGAGTGTGAAGGATGAGTATGAGTGAGTGTGAGTATGAGGGGTGAGTATGAGTGAGTGTGAGTATGAGGGGTGAATATGAGTGTGAGGGATGAGTATGAGTGAGTGTGAGTATGAGGGGTGAGTATGAGTGTGAGGGGTGAATATGAGTGAGTGTGAGTATGAGGGGTTAGTATGAGTGTGAGGGATGAGTATGAGTAAGTGTGAGTATGAGGGGTGAGTATGAGTGTGAGGGGTGAATATGAGTGAGTGTAAGGGGTGAGTGTGAGTGAATGAACAGACTCACCTTCAAGGTCATGAGTCATGTGGGACAACATATACCTGACACAGTAAACACCTGCTAATAAGTGTGATAATGTATAAACACCTGCTGGAAGGTGTTAATGCAATTAACACTGAAGGTCTTGCCTTGGTAAGATGTTCATTTAAACAACAGCGTAAATAACATCTCAGTAAACCTGGTTACCTCTCCTCCTACTTCACCTCCTACTTCACCTCCTAATCCTCCTTCTCCTCCTCCTTCTCCTCCTAATTCTCCACCTCCTCATCCTCCTTCACCTCCTCCTCCTCCTCTTCCACCTCCACCTCCTCCTCCACCTCCTCCTCTACCTCGTCCTCGTCCTCCTGCCCCCAGGAAACGTGTTCACCAGGAACGCATCTGGACAATTTCCGGATCTGGCTCGGCACACCCCAGGCCTGCAGTGTCTGCTGGGGAGCTCTTCTTTCCCCAGGAGTGTCTGCTGGGGAGCTCCTCTCCCCCAGGAGTGTCTTCTGGAGAGCTCCTCTCCCCTAGCAGTATCTGCTGGGGAACTCCTCTCCCCCCAGGAGTGTCTGCTGGGGCTCTCCCCCAGGAGTGTCTTCTGGGGAGCTCCTCTCCCCACAGGAGTGTCTGCTGGGGAGCTCCTCTCCCCCAGGAGTGTCTGATGGAGAGCTCTTTCTCGTGTAACCAAGTACCATCATTAACAACAACCATCACTAACAACCATCATTAACAACAACCATCACTAATAACAATCACTAACAACAACAATCACTAACAACAACCATCACTAACAACAACCATCACTAACAACAATAATCACTAACAACAACAATAATCACTAACAACAACAATCACTAACAACAATCATCACTAACAACAACCATCACTAACAACAACCATCTCTAACAACAATCATCACTAAAACCAACCATCACTAACAACAATCATCACTAGCAACAATCATCACTAACAACAACCATCACTAACAACCATCACTAACAAAAATCATCACTAACAACAACCATCACTAACAACAACCATCACTAACAACAATCATCACTAACAACAACCATCACTAACAACAATCATCACTAACAACAACCATCACTAACAACAACCATCACTAACAACAATCATCACTAACAACAATCACTAACAACAATCATCACTAACAACAACAATCATCACTAACAACAACAATTATCACTAACAACAATCATCACTAACAACAACAATCATCACTAACAACAATCATCACTAACAACAATTATCACTAACAACAATCATCACTAACAATGATCATCACTAACAACAACAATCATCACTAACAACAACAATCATCACTAACAACAATCATCACTAACAACAACCATCACTAACAACACCCATCACTAACAACAACCATCACTAACAACAACAATCATCACTAACAACAATCATCACTAACAACAACCATCACTAACAACAACCATCACTAACAACAATCATCACTAACAACAATTATCACTAACAACAACCATCACTAACAACAATCATCACTAACAACAATCATCACTAACAACACCCATCACTAACAACCATCACTAACAACAATCATCACTAACAACAACCATCACTAACAACAATCATCACTAACAACAATCACTAACAACAACCATCACTAACAACAATCATCACTAACAACAATCACTAACAACAACAATCACTAACAACAATCATCACTAACAACAACAATCACTAACAACAACCATCACTAACAACAATTGTCTTCTGGTTGCTGATACAGAATAAATCATCTTTATATTTTTTGTGTTTTATGCAAATTATTTACAAGCGCACCTCTGCTGTTGTTTTTGTGGAGAGAGAGAGAGAGAGAGAGAGAGAGGGAGGGAGAGAGAGAGAGAATGGGAGGGAGAGAGAGAGAGGGAAAAGAGGGGAGGGAGAGAGAGGAGAGTGGAGGGAGAGAGAGTGAGAGGGAGGGAGAGAGAGAGAGGGAGAGAGAGAGAGAGGGAGAGAGAGAGAGGAGGGAGAGAGAGAGGGAGGAGAGAGAGAAGAGAGGAGGGGAGAGAGAGAGGGAGGAGAGAGAAAAGGGAGGAGAGAGAGAGAGAGGGAGGGAGGAGAGAGAGAGAGAGAAGAGAGAGGGAGAGAGAGAGAGAGAAAGAGAGAGGGAGGGAGAAAGAGAGAGAGAGAGAGAGAGAGAGAGAGAGAGAGAGAGAGAGAGAGAGAGAGAGAGAGAGAGAGAGAGAGAGAGAGAGAGGTTTTATGGACCAAAATACACAGACACACACACACACATCACAATAAAACACGGGGATAAAACACACGATGGCGACGCCAAATAACTAGGGTGACACATTGCTTTCAGACTGACGAAACTAGACGATAAAACTGTTTCCCGGTACGTCAGTCACTCCACCGGAGAGGTGGTGGTGAACACGGGGTGAACACGGGGTGAACACGGGGTGAACACGGGGTGAATATGGGGTGAACACGGGGTGAACACGGGTGAACACGGGTGAACACGGGGTGAACACAGTGTGAACACGGTGTGAACACGGGTTGAACACAGTGTGAACACGGTGTGAACATGGGATGAACACGGGGTGAACACGGGGCGAACACAATGAACACGCTGACAACTTTAGTGGAAATTTATTAGCTACAGAACGAATATTAATTGACGATGCATAGCTGTGAACGGAGCCCCTATTACGTTAATTCTGGTGACACAAAGACATGATATGTACACAGAAAGAGGTGAGGAGACGAGAGCTCATGACATCAATGGTAGTGAGGTGTGTCTCTTACACTAGTGTGTGAGTGTGTGTGTGTGTGTGTGTGTGTGTGTGTGTGTGTGTGTGTGCACGTGTGTGTGAAAAGCATGGAGCACCGTGGGTACAATAAGAGAACACTGCATCAACATCCGTGCTCCCAGACTGTTTAACATCTTACCAGAAGATATAAGAAATATACAGCTGGAACACTGTAGACGCCTTCATTCAGGAGGAAACGGTACAAGTACCTCTTGCAAGTCCTGGATCAACCAGGTTGTGATAGCTATGTGGGCCAACGGGCAATCTGGTTGACCAGACAAGTACCAGGCAAGCCTGGCCGAAGGCTAGGCTGCGGGGTAAGAAAAACTCTGAAAATCCATAAAGGGTATATCAAAGGACCTGTTTTCTCCCGTAAAGTACCGTATTTACCGGCATATAAGACGCACGGCAGATGTATCATAGCGGTAAATCAGTAATCATATTCAAGGGTTAATTACCCTCTTATTTTACGCTAAAACTTATCCCAAAGTTTACCCTTGACCCTCACCTTGAGCATATAAGGCGCAGGGTGATTTTCCAAGACTTTTTGTGGGGAAAAAAGTGCGCCTTATATGCCGGGTAGAAGTCGTGGTAGACAGAAAGGGAAGTGCAGCGAGGCAGCCGTAGCAGGTGTGGCGCAGTTGAGGAACCATGACTACACGAAGATGAGGCGGGTGGTGATGCTCTCACTTTCCAGTCACTATGAATCAGTCGTTACGAACCAGTCATTATGAACCAGTCGTTATGAACCAGTCACTATGAGCCAGTCACTATGAACCAGTCGTTATGAACCAGTCGTTAGGAACAGGTTGTTATGAACCAGTCACTATGAGCCAGTCACTATGAACCAGTCGTTATGAACCAGTCGTTAGGAACAGGTCGTTATGAACCAGTCACTAAGAACCAGTCACTATGAACCAGCCACTATGAACCAGTTGTTATGAACCAGTCACTATTAACCAGTCGTTATGAACCAGTCACTATGAACCAGTCGTTATGAATCAGTCGTTATGAATAAGTTGTTACGAACCAGTCGTTATGAACCAGTCACTATGAAACAGTCGTTATGAATCAGTCACTATGAACCAGTCGTCACCCAGCAACTCGCTCTCGTTGCCAGAAGCAGCAGCAGCAGCAGCAGCTGTTACACAGTGTCCAAATTTGCGTTGAGACATAATTCACTCCGATATTTTTTTTCCTCCGTCCGGACAAAATGGACTTCATACCAGAGTCACTGTAAGCCCCCGGTCATTTGATTTTTTCCCCATCCTGATACAAGTTTATTGTGCACCTCTCTCTCTCAGACAATAAACCAACATTATAAACATTGCGTGTATATATATATATATATATATATATATATATATATATATATATATATATATATATATATATATATATATATATATATATATATAAATGCAAGAATCCGAAGCGACACAGGATGCAAAACAACCACGGGGAGAGTTGAATGATAGCTCTAGGTCTTTCGTGTTGCAATCAACACATCACCAGGAGCTTGTAAAGTTGCAAAAATGAGTAAGTAATCTTAGCAAATTCGTTCTGAGGGACGCCTTGCTGAAACTGAGCCTCACTATTCTCGTAAAAACTCTTCACTGCTTTTAATAACCTACCTTCTTTTCCATACATTTGCAACATCTGCCATATTGCTCCCCTATCATACGCCTTTTCCAAATCCATAAATGCAACAAAAACCTCTTTACCCTTATTTAAATACTGTTCACCTATATGCTTCACTGTAAACACTTGGTCTACACACCCCCTACCCTTCCTAAAGCCTCCTTGTTCATCTGCTATCCTACTCTCCGTCTTACTCTTAATTCTTTCAATAATAACTCTACCATACAATTTACCAGATATACTCTACAGACTTATTCTTCTATAATTTTTATACTCTCTTTTGTCCCCTTTGCCTTTATACAAAGGAACTATGCATGATCTCTGTCAATCCCTAGGCACCTTACCCTTTTCCATACATTTATTAAATAAAAGCACCAACCACCAAAACTATATCCCCAAAACTGTATCCCCACCTGCTAAAATTTTATCACATCAATCCCAGCTGCTTTACTCCCTTTCATTCTACCCACTGCCTCATGCATTTCTCCCACACTTACAACTGGCTCTTCCTTACTCCTACAAGTTGTTATACCTTCCTGCCCAATGCACGAAATCACAGCTTCCCTATCTTCACCAACATTAAACAGTTCAAAATATTCCCTCCATCTTGCTGATGCCTCTAACTCTCCGTCTAATAACTCTCCGTCTAATAACTCTCCGTCTAATAACTCTCCTCTCATATTTTAACTGTTAAATCCATTCGTTCTTGGCTTCCTTACCTTGTTAGTCTTACTCCGAAACTTTTTCTTACTGTCAACAAAATTTGTATTAATATTGGTAAAGGCTTGATAAAGTTCCTGGAGAGCGAAACGTTGCCACAATAAAATGTCACACTAGTTGCATTTGTGTCCTTTTACTCAACAAAATTTGTTGATAGCATTTCACCCACTTTCTCATTTGCTCTCCTTTTACATTCCTGCACCACTCTCTTAACCTCTCTTTTTCTCTCCATATATTTCCCCCTCCTTACATCAATTCTACTTTGGGAAAACCTCACATATGCTAACTTTTTCTCTCTTTACCCCATCATTTCACCAGTCACTCTTCTTCCCTCTCGCACCCACTTTCCTGTAACAACAAACTTCTGTTAAATCTACTCTATACATCTTCACCCTCATTGCCTATACTGCCTCGTCCTTTAGTTTATAAACCTTCACCTCTCTTTTACTTGCTGTTTCCATTTTCCTTGTATCCCATTTACCTTTTACTCTCACTGTAACTACAACTAAAAAGTGTTCTGATATATCTGTGGCCCCTCTATAAACATGTACATCCTAAAGTCTAGCCAACAGTCTTTTATCTACCAATACGTAGTCCAGCAAACTACTGTCATTACTCCCTACATCATATCTTGTATACTTATTTACCCTTTTTTATTAGAATATGTATTACCTATAACCAAACCCCTTTCTATACAAAGTTCAATCAAAGTCCCCCATTATCATTTACACCTGGCACCCCAAACTTACCTATCACACCCTCTCTAAACATTTCTCCTACTTTAGCATTTAGGTCCCCTACCACAATTACTCTCTCACTTGGATCAAAAGTTCCTAATCACTCGCTTAACATATCCCAAAATCTCTCTCTCTCCTCTACACTCTTCTCTTCTCCAGGTGCACACTTGTTATGACCCCTTTTTTGCATCCGACCCTTATTTTAATCCACACAATCCTTGAATTTATACATTTATATTCTCTCTTCTCCTTCCATAACTGATCCTTCAACATTATTGCTACCCCTTCCTTAGCTCTAACTCTCTCAGATACTCCTGACTTAATCCCATTTATTTCTCCCCACTGAAACTCGCCTACCCCCTTCAGCTTTGTTTCGCTTAGAGCCAGGACATCCAACTTCTTTTCATTCATAACATTGGCATTCATCTCTTTCTTATCATTATTTATACATGTTATATATATATATATATATATATATATATATATATATATATATATATATATATATATATATATATATATATATATATATATGTCGTGCCGATTAGGTAAAACTTGCGATTTTGGCTTAAATAGCAACGCTCTTCTTGCCATATAAGACAAGCGAAAATTTGTGTATGCAATAATTTCGCAAAAATCATTCTGAACCTAACGGAAAAAAAATATTTCAATGTGTTTGTTTATTATTTAATTAATGTTAACGTATCTAAAATATATTTAGTTGGGTTAGGCTAAATTAAATTGCGCTTGTTGTAATAAGGTTAGGTAGGTTTTCAAAGTTTCTCTTGGTACAAAATTATAAATTCTTACATTAACATAAATGACAAAAATATATCTTTAAACGTATAAGAGAAATTTTTAGAAAGGACTTAATTTTAGATGAGTTCTTGCTAATTGACCAGTTTTACCTAATCGGCACGACAGTTAAAATAATATATATATATATACTGCTTGTTGAGCTAGTATACCAAAGAGGAGGAGAATGAAATTAGCTTAGAGGCGTCCACACCACCGTATGTCCTTGGGTAGCGAGTACAACATTCAGTCCTACTGGATGTGCTACTCTTAAGGATTGTGTGGTTCAGTGGTCTAAGCGTTATGTGTTTTCGCTCACCATAAGGCGGGCCATAGCATCATAGGTTCGAACCCTGGCTAGTGCAGTGTAGTTATTGATATATATATATATATATATTTTAATATATATATATATATATATATATATATATATAGAGAAGTGATAAAAGGCTTCAAGGAAGAATATTTGATTTCTTCCTGATGCCATATATATATATATAATAGTCGTTCTGTCTCTGTTTCTCTTTTCGCAAACAATTGGTTAGTAAATGCGCATTGTTGAGACGACGTGAGCTAGAGAGAGCTTATGGCATGGAGGGAGAGGAAGGGTAAAAAATGCTCATTGCAGCTGCTGGGCAAGAGAAAGCTTTTAGATTCTGAAGGAAAGGGTAAGGTGGGTCTAAATAAGGAGAAGGAGAGTATAGGTGGAGGTGCAGCACCTACCAGGCTGTTACTGAGAAGGGCTGTTAACTGTGTGAGTAGGGATATAGAGAGAGAAGTTCTCTCCCCACTCACTCAGTATTGTGGATGAGATATATATATATATATATATATATATATAATATATATATATATATATATATATATATATATATATATAGAAGAGAGAGAGAGAGAGAGAGAGAGGGGAGAAATGGATAAGATATTAGAAGGAAGAGCCTAGATGGGATGAATTATGTGAATTAAAAAAAAAAATCTGATATAAGCAAGATATATATATATATATATATATATATATATATATATATATATAGAGAGAGAGAGAGAGAGAGAGAGATGGATAAGAATATTAAAGGAAGAGCCAGATGGGATGAATTATTGGAATTGGAAAAAAAAGAATCTGAATAAGCAAGGAGAAATAAAATAAGAAAGAGAACGTGATAAAAAGATAAATGGAGAGATGAAGAGGTTAAGGAGGAGGAAAAAAGGAGAGAGAGAGAGAGAGAGAGAGAGAATGCTGGGTCGACAGTATTAGATTAATTGGCAAGGGGCGGAGAGGAAGAGGAGGAGGAGGAGGAGGAGGAGGAGGAGGAGGAGGGAGGCGGAGGAGGAGGAGGGAGGAGGCGGAGGAGGGAGGAGAGGGCAGGAGGAGGAGGCAGAGGAGGAAGAGCATGTGGATGTGAAAGAGAAAAAAAATGTCATTAGAGCTTAATAAACTTGTGAGTGTACAATACAGTTAGTTAGTTACTATTTTGTCTTAGGCTCATGTTTATTAGACACTAGGCCTGTTGTATGTGTGTGTGTACTCACCTAACTCACCTAATTGTGGTTGCAGGGGTCGAGACTCAGCTCCTGGCCCCGCCTCTTCGCTGTCCGCTACTGGGTCTCTGCTCTCCCTGCTCCATGAGCTTTATCATACCTTGTCTTAAAACTATGTATGGTTCCTGCCTCCACTATATCTTTCTCTAGACTATTCCACTTCCTGACTACTCTGTGGCTGAAGAAATGTTTCCTGACATCCCTTTGACTCATCTGAGTCTTCAGCTTCCAGTTGTGTCCCCTTGTTTCTGTGTTCCCTCTCTGAAACAACCTGTCACTATCTACCTTGTCAATTCCCCGCAGTATTTTGTATGTCGTTATCATGTCTCCTCTGACCCTTCTTTCCTGTGTGTGTGTGTGTGTGTGTGTGTGTGTGTGTGTGTGTGTGTGTATGTGTGTGTGTGTGTGTGGGTGGTGTTAGTTACCATTTTGTTACCATTTTGTCCTAGGCACATGTCGATTAGACACTAGGCCTGTTGTATGTATGTGTGTGTGTGTGTGTGTGTGTAACGAAACACTTCGAAATGTTTCGGCCCCGCCGGGAATTGAACCCGGGCCCTCCGTGCGTGAAGCAAGAGCGCTAACCACCATGCCATCGGGGCGCGCGCGCGCGCGTGTGTGTGTGTGTGTGTGTGTGTGTGTGTGTGTGTATGTGTATGTGTGTGTGTGTGTGTGTACTTACCTATTTGTGGTTTCATGGGTCGATACTCAGCTCCTGGCCCCGCCTCTTCACTGACCGCTACTAGGTCCATTCTCTCCCTGCTCCATGAGCTTTATCATACCTCGTCTTAAAACTATGTATGGTTCCTGCCTCCACTACAACACTTACCAGACTATTCCTAACAACTCTGTGGCTGAAGAAATACTTCCTAACATCCCTGTGACTCATCTGAGTCTTCAACTTCCAATTGTGACCCCTTGTTTCTGTGTCCCATCTCTGGAACATCCTGTCTCTGTCCACCTTATCTATTCCTCGCAGTATTTTATATGTCGTTATCATCTCTCCCCTAACCCTCCTGTCCTCCAGTGTCGTCAGGCCGATTTCCCTTAACCTTTCTTCGTAGGACATTCCCCTTAGCTCTGGAACTAACCTTGTTGCAAACTTTCTCTAATTTCTTGACGTGCTTGACCAAGTGTGGGTTCCAAACTGGTGCTGCGTACTCCAGTATGGGCTTGACGTACACGGTATACAGAGTCTTGAACGATTCCTTACTGAGGTATTGGAACTCTATTTTCAGGTTTGCCAGTCGCCCATATGCAGCAGCAGTTATCTGGTTAATGTGTGCTTCCGGAGACGTGCTCGGTATTATACTCACCCCAAGATCTTTCTCCTTGAGTGAGGTTTGCAGTCTTTGGCCACCTAGACTATACTGTCTGCGGTTTTCTTTGCCCTTCCCCGATCTTCATGACTTTGCATTTGGCGGGGTTAAATTCTAGGAGACAGTTTCTGGACCACGCGTCTCCTCTCCAGGTCTCTTTGTAGTCCTGCCTGATCCACATCTGATTTAATTCTCCTCATTAACTTCTTATCATCCCTAAACAGGGACACTTTTGAGTCTATCCCTTCCGTCATGTCATTCACATATAACAAGAATAGCACTGGTCCCAGGACTGACCCCTGTTGGACCCCACTCGTCACAGGCGCCCACTGTGATACCTCATCACGTACCATGACTCGCTGTTGCCTCCCTGTCAGGTATTCTCTGATCCATTGCAGTGCCCTTCCTGTTATACGTGCCTGATCCTCTAGCTTCTGCACTAATCTCTTGTGAGGAACTGTGTCGAAGGCCTGCTTGTAGTCCAAAAAAAATGCAATCAACCCACCCCTCCCTCTCACGTCTTACTTCAGTTACCTTGTCATAAAACTTCAGTAGGTTTGTGACACAGGATTTGCCTTCCATGAATCCGTGCTGGTTGTCGTTTATAATCTTGTTCCGTTCCAGGTGCTCTACCACGCTCCTCCTGATAATCTTCCCCATGACTTTGCACGCTATACACGTAAGTGACACTGGTCTATACCTGGAGTATACCTGAAGAGAGTTTCAGGGGTCAACGCCCCTACGGCCCGGTCTGTGACCAGGCCTCTTGTTGGATCAGAGCCTGATCAACCAGGCTGTTACTGCTGGCCGCACGCAGTCCAACGTACGAACCACAGCCTGGCTGGTCAGGTACCGACTTTAGGTGCCTGTCCAGTGCCTGCATGAAGACAGCCAGGGGTTTGTTGGTAATCCCCCTGATGTATGTTGGGAGGCAGTTGAACAGTCTTGGGCCCCTGACACTTATTGTGTTGTCTCTCAACGTGCTAGTGGCACCCCTGCTTTTCATTGGGGGGATGTTACATCGCCTGCCGAGTCTTTTGCTTTCGTAGGGAGTGACTCTCGTGTGCAAGTTTGGTACTAATCCCTCGAGAATTTTCCACGTGTATATAATAATGTATCTCTCCCGCCTGCATTCAAGGGAGTACAGGTTTAGGAACTTCAAGTGTTCCCAGTAATTGAGGTGGTTTATCGCAGTTATGCGTGCTGTGAAGGTTCTCTGCACATTTTCTAGGTCAGCAATTGCACCTGCCTTGAAAGGTGCAGTTAGTGTGCAGCAATATTCCAGCCTAGATAGAACAAGCGACCTGAAAAGTGTCAAAATGGGCTTGGCATCCCTGGTTTTGAAGGTTCTCATTATCCATCCTGTCATTTTTTCTAGCAGATGCGATTGCTACGGTGTTATGGTCCTTGAAGGTGAGATCCTCTGACATGATCACTCCCAGGTCTTTGACATTAGTTTTTCGCTCTATTGAGTGGTTGGAATTTGTTTTGTACTCCGATGAGATTTTAATTTCCTCACGTTTTCCATATCTGAGTAATTGAAATTTCTCATCATTGAACTTTATATTGTTTTCTGCAGCCCATTTAAAGATTTGGTTTATGTCTGCTTGGAGTCTTGCAGTGTCTTCAACGGTGGTTACTGTCATGTAGATTCGGGTGTCATCTGCAAAGGAAGACAGGGCACTGTGGCTTATATCCCTGTCTATGTCCGATATGAGGATGAGGAACAGGATGGGAGCGAGTACTGTGCCTTGTGGAACAGAGCTTTTCACTGTAGCCGCCTCAGACTTTTCTCTGTTGACTACTACTCTTTGTGTTCTACTTGTTAGGAAATTATAGATCCATCTACCAACTTTTCCTGTTATTCCTTTATCACGCATTTTGTGTGCTATTACACCATGGTCACACTTGTCAAAGGCTTTTGCAAAGTCTGTGTATATAACATCTGCTTTCTGTTTGTCTTCTAGAGCATCCAGGACCATGTCGTAGTGGTCCAGTAGTTGGGACAGACAGGAGCGGCCTGCTCTAAACCCATGCTGCCCTGGGTTGTGTAATTGATGGGTATCTAGATGAGTGGCGATCTTGCTTCTTAGAACCCTTTCAAAGATTTTTATGATATGAGACGTTAGCGCTATTGGTCTGTAGTTCTTTGTTATTGCTTTACTGCCCCCTTTGTGGAGTGGGGCTGTCTTTTGTTTTTAGTAACTGCGGGACGACCCCAGTGTCCATGCTCCCTCTCCATAGGATGTTAAAAGCACGTGATAGGGGCTTCTTGCAGTTCTTGATGAACACGGAGTTCCATGAGTCTGGGCCTGGAGCGGAGTGCATGGGCATGTATGTCATTTATTGCCTTTTCGAAGTCATTTGGCGTCAGGGTAATGTCAGATAGGCATGCGTCTGCCAAGTTCTGTGGCACTCTCATAAAAAATTCATTTAGGTCTTCGACTTTCAGTCTGGTTAGCGGCTCGCTAAAAACTGAATCATACTGGGACTTAAGTAACTCACTCATTTCCTTGCTGTCATCTGTGTAGGACCCATCCCGTTTAAGTAGTGGCCCAATACTGGATGTTGTTCTCGACTTTGATTTGGCATAAGCAAGGAAATACTTTGGGTTTCTTTCAATTTCATTTATGGGTTTTAGTGCCTCTTTTCTGTCTCCTTTCTTAAAGAAGGGGACTACATTTGCCGTCTTCCATACCTCAGGTAGTTGCCCAGTTTCAAGGGATGTGTTGAAGATTGTGGTTAGTGACACAAACAGTGTCTCTGCTCCCTCCCACGGAGAGATGTTGTCCGGTCCCACGCCTTTAAGGTATCAAGGTCACTTAGGAGCTTCTTCACCTCCTCCTCGGTTGTGTGTATTTCATCCAACACTTGTTGGTATATCCCTTGTTGGTGTCCCCCTCTGTTCTGTCTTCCCAGTGTCCCTTCTGTCTCCACTGTAAATATTTCCTTAAATCTCGTGTTGAGCTCCTCACATACTTCCTTCCTCAGCCTGATCACCTGGTCCTTGACTGTTGTCTTCCTCCTGATGTGGCCATAAATCAGTTTCGGGTCAGACTTGACTTTCGATGATATATCGTTTTCGTACTGCCGCTGTGTGTACTCACCTAGTTGTGGTTGCAGGAGTCGAGTCATAGCTCCTGGCCCCGCCTTGTGTGTGTGTGTATGTGTGTGTGTGAGTGTGTGTGTGTATGTGTGTTGAGTGTTGTGTGTTTTGTGTGTGTGTGTGTGTGTGTTTGTGTGTACTCACCTAGTTGTACTCACCTAGTTGTGGTTGCAGGGGTCGATTCATAGCTCCTGGCCCCGCCTCTTCACTGGCCGCTAATGGGTCACTCTCCCTGCGCCATGAGCTTTGTCATACCTCTTCTTAAAGCTATGTATTGAGCCTGCCTCCACTACATCGCTTCCTAAACTTTTCCACTTCCCGACCACTCTGTGACTGAAGAAATACTTCCTAACATCTCTGTGATTCATCTGAGTCTTCAACTTCCAACTGTGTCCCCTTGTTGCTGTGTCCCATCTCTGGAACATTTGTCTCTGTCAACCTTGTCAATTCCTCTCAGTATCTTATATGTTGTTATCATGTCCCCCCTATCTCTCCTGTCCTCCAGTGTCGTCAGGTCGATTTCCCTTAACCTCTCCTCGTAGGACATACCCCTTAGCTCCGGGACTAGTCTTGTTGCAAACCTTTGCACTTTCTCGAGCTTCTTCACATGCTTGGCTAGGTGTGGGTTCCAAACTGGTGCTGCATACTCCAGTATGGGCCTAATGTACACAGTGTACAGGGTCCTGAACGATTCTTTATTAAGATGTCGGAATGCTGTTCTTAGGTTTGCTAGGCGCCCGTATGCTGCAGCAGTTATTTGGTTGATGTGCGCCTCAGGAGATGTGCCTGGTGTTATACTCACCCCAAGATCTTTTTCCTTGATTGAGTTTTGCAGTCTCTGGCCCCCTAGACTGTACTCCGTCTGCGGTCTTCTTTGCCCTTCCCCAATCTTCATGACTTTACACTTGGTGGGGTTGAACTCCAGGAACCAATTGCTGGACCAGGCTTGCAGCCTGTCCAGATCCCTTTGTAGTTCTGCCTGGTCCTCGTCCGATTGAATTCTTCTCATCAACTTCACATCATCTGCAAACAGGGACACTTCGGAGTCTATTCCTTCCCTCATGAAGGAAACAGCACTGGTCCCAGGACTGACCCCTGTGGAACCACATTCGTCACCGGCGCCCACTCTGACACCTCGCCACGTACCATGACTCGCTGCTGTCTTCCTGTACCGTGTGTGTGTGTGTACTCACCTAGCTGTGATTGCAGAGGGTCGGATCATGGCTCCTGGAGCCTGACTTGGCCATCATCTGCTGTATGCTGGTCACCAGGGCCACGTCATTCCTATTCCTGAAGCTGTGTATGCAGTTCGTCCACAACCTCTACCAGCAGATATTTGTTTCTATTTTGGTGTACTGCGATTAGTGAACGAAGGCTCGAGCCTCCACAACTCATTGAGCTGAATAATACTACTAATAATAATACTAATAATAATAATAGGGGTGTTAATGTTGCAGCACGCCTCTGGCAAGACAGTGATGGAGTGAGTGATGATGAAAGTTTTTCTTTGTCGGGCCACCCTGCCTTGGTGGCCACCCTGCCTTTATGGCCACCCTGCCTTGGTGGCCACGCTGCCTTGGTGGGAAACGGCCTATGTGTTAATAAAAAAAAATATTTATTTCTTCAAGTACATGTACAAGGTATACAGACCATAGCTGACATCAATGGCATTCTACTGTATAGAAAGCCCCTTATGCTGAGCATTTCCCGCAAATTAGGTCAGTTTTGTCCCCAGGATGCGACCCACACCAGTCCACTAACACCCAGGTACCTATTTTATTGCTAGGTGAGCATGGACAGCAGGTATCTTAAGGAAACACGTCCTAATGTTTCCAACCGTACCGGTTAAGCGCTTCACTTACATATACAACAATCCACAGACTTTCCTGTCTAGATAATTCCACTTTTATATCATCCTTAGTCTTCTCTGCCCGATAGCCTGCCTCTGTCTGCCTTATAAATATCACTCAGGATATTTTTTTTTTCCATCCTGATAATGTTTTCCATCCCCGTCCTCTCCATCTGAGCGTCCTCTCCACCTGAGCGTCCTCTCCACCTGGGTCATCTGGATCAGTCCCTTCAGTTTCTCCGCACATAATATTCCTCTCAGTTCCGGACAAGTCTTGTTACCAGCCTTTAAATTTTCTCTATCTTCGCATCTGCTTTATCAAGTGCGGGCTCCACACTGGAGCTGTGAACTCAGTGACTGATCTTACATACGTCGTGTAGTGTAATGACCTCTGCTAGTCATTGTCTAGGCTTGTGAACGGTGTTTTCATCTAGCAGTCCCAGAATACTGCTGACGTTGTTCATTTTATGCACAACTCTGTCCGGAACAATGTTAAGAAAGCTGTGCAAAGTGGATACGTTAAGAAGGATGGATGTGTTTAAGGTAAAACAGTTTAAGTGGGAGGGATGTGTGTAGGTGAAATATAGTTTGAGGGGGGATGGGTGGATATGTGTTGCGACTGAGAGTGGGTGATGTAGAAGAGCTGAATATATATACACACCACTATATATATATATATATATATATATATATATATATATATATATATATATATATATATATATATATATTATTGTAACCACGAACGAGTGGTAGTGATCAATAACTACACTGCACTAGGCAGGGGTCGAACCCATGATGCTTTGGCCCGCCTTATGGTGAGCGAAAACACATAACGCCTTAGACCACTGAACCACACAATCCTTAAGAGTAGCGCTCGTTCGTGGTTACAATAATATAATACACTGCTTGTTGAGCTAGTATACCAAACAGGAGGAGAATGAAATTAGCTTAGAGGCGTCCACACCACCGTATGTCCTTGGGTAGCGAGTACAACATTCAGTGCTACTGGATGCGCTACTCTTAAGGATTGTGTGGTTCAGTGGACTAAGGCGTTATGTGTTTTCGCTCACTATGAGGCGGGCCAAAGCATCATAGGTTCGAACCCTGGCTAGTGCAGTGTAGTTGTTGATATATATATATATATATATATATATATATATATATATATATATTATTTCTTTCAACACGTCGGCCGTTTCCCACCGAGGCAGGGTGGCCCAAAAGGAAAACGAAAGTTTCTCCTTTTACATTTAGTAATATATACAGGAGAAGGGGTTACTAGCCCCTTGCTCCCTGCATTTTAGTCGCCTCTTACGACACGCACGGCTTACGGAGGAAGAATTCTGTTCCACTTCCCCATGGAGATAAGAGGAAATAAGAACAAGAACTAGTAAGAAAATAGCAGAAAACCCAGAGGGGTGTGTATATATATATGCTTGTACATGAATGTGTAGTGTGACCTAAGTGTAAGTAGAAATAGCAAGATGTACCTGAAATCTTGCATGTTTATGAGACAGAAAAAAGACACCAGCAATCCTACCATCATGTAAAACAATTACAGGCTTTCGTTTTACACTCACTTGGCACATATATATATATATATATATATATATATATATATATATATATATATATATATATATATATATATATATATATATATATCAAAAATATCACAGTAAACAGGTGATATCAAAATATGCAAGAGAACCACTATGAAAAATAGAGGAATTCTAAGCGCTTTCGTGACTACTCACATTATCAAGGAACTATAACAGGAAACATGACAAGAAGGCTAAACAAGACTAACACCTCACAGTAGCGTAACATCTCACGACTCTGTGAAGAGGAACATAAGAAAGGACCTGAAACTCTTCCCAACAATTAAGATTAGTCCGATTTATCATTAAATTCTTCCCAAATTTTATTAATTATAAATGAATCCAATTTATATAAACCAAAAGAAAATTCATATTATTTTCAAAACTACTTTTTATGAAACATGATTCTATTATATTCCTCTCAACCATGGACTTGCTTGATACAACCTTCTCAGCATTTGAAAATCAATTGGATGGTTAAAATCTCTCACATGAATAAATAGAGCATTAGAATCTTGTCCAGTTCTAATGCTATATTTATGTTGTTTTAATCTTAGTTCAAGACTTTTACCAGTTTGACCATAATAAACTTTATCGCATATTTTACAGGAATCTTATAGACACATCCGTCAGCATTTTGGAAATTTTTTATCAAAAGTCTTTTACTGTATCAAGATTTTTAAATACAACTTTGATATTAAAATTCTTAAGAAAGGAAGGTATATCAACCAAGTTTTCATGGTAAGGGAGAACCAACATATTTTTGGTTGAATAAGGTTGGTTGTCCTTTGGATTGTAAAGTATTTCTAGCTATTTTAAAAGATTTATCAATTACGTTTCTTGGGTATTTTAAATCATTAGCTATTTCATAAATTTTAGAGATTTCTTCATTTATGAACTCTGGACTACAAATGCGTAAAGCTCTCAAAAACATTGAAGGGAAAACCGACACTTTAAGTCTATCTTGATGTGAAGAGTAATAGTGTACATAGGAACAATTATTTGTAGGTTTTCTGTAAATTTAAAATTTAAAATCAGTGTTACCCTTAATAATAAAAACATCTAGGAATGGCAGTGAGTTATTTACTTCGAATTCTACAGTAAAATTTATAGAATGAGCTAAGCTATTTAATTTAACAAGGAAATGGGTTATGTCTACATTCTTAGGCATAAGGCACAAAATATCTTCAACATATCCATACCACTTAGCTCTATTGGGAAGGATTGTGTTAAGCAATCTTGTTTCGAAAAATTCCATATATAAATTACTAAGAACAGGTGAAAGAGGATTTCCCATTGCCATACCAAACTTCTGAGTGTAAAACTCATCATTAAATACAAATTTTGCATCAACAATACAAAGTTTAATAAGTTTAATGATAGTAGGAACTGGCAATGGTAAATCGTAATTAACAAGTTCTTCAGATAAGAAACTTAGTAAATCATCAACTGGAACTTTTGTAAACAACAAAGTAACATCAAAACTAACCATATTGAAAACATTTAAATCAGTCAAGGTGCTTAATTTATCAAATAAAAATAATTGTTCCTATGTACACTATTATTCTTCACATCATCGGTTTTCCCTTCAATGTTTTTGAGACATTTACGTATTTGTAGTCCAGAGTTCATAAATGAAGAAATCTCTAAAATTTATGAAATAGCTAATGATTTAAAATACCCAAGAAACGTAATTGATAAATCTTTTAAAATAGCTAGAAATACTTTTTACAATCCAAAAAGGGACAACCAACCCTATTCAACCAAAAATATGTTGGTTCTCCCTTACCATGAAAACTTGGTTGATATACCTTCCTTCAACTCTCTTCAACCCCCCCACTACTCCTACTTGCACTATCCCACCTTTCTGCCAATTGTTGCTTATATCTCACCCTAACTTCCTCCTCCCTTAGTTTATACACTTTTACCTCTCTCTTACTTGCTGTTGCCATTTTCTTTTTGTCCCATCTACCTTTTACTCTAACTGTAGCTACAACTAAATAATGATCCGATATATCCGTTGCCCCTCTATAAGCATGTACATCCTGAAGCCTACTCATCAACCTTTTATCCACCAATACATAATCCAACAAACTACTTTCATTACGCGCTATATCATACCTTGTATACTTATTTATCCTCTTTTTTATAAAGTATGTATTACTTATTACCAGAGCTCTTTCTACACATAGCTCAATTAAAGGCTCCCCATTTACATTTACCCCTGGCACCCCAAATTTACCTACTACTCCCTCCACAACATTTTTGCTCTCTCACTTGGTTCAAAACTCCCCACACACTCACTCAACATTTCCCAAAATCTCTCTCTCTCCTCTACACTTCTCTCTTCTCCAGGTACATAAACATTTACTATAACCCACTTTTCACATCCAACCTTTATTTTACTCCACATAATCCTTGAATTTATACACTTATATTCCCTCTTTACCTGCCATAACTGATTATTCAACATTATTGCCTCTCCTTCTTTAGCTCTAACTCTATTTGAAACTCCTGACCTAATCCCATTTATTTCTCCCCACTGAAACTCTCCTACCCCCTTCAGCTTTGTCTCACTTAAAGCCAGGACATCCAGCTTCTTTTCATTCATAACATCTACAATCATCTCTTTCTTATCATTCGCACAACATCCCCGCACATTCAAACATCCCACTTTGACGGTTTTCTTCTTTTTCTTTTTAGTAAATCTATACAGCAAAAGGGGTTACTAGCCCATTGTTCCCGGCATTTTAGTTGACTTTTACAACACGCATGGCTTACGGAGGAAAGATTCTTATTCCACTTCCACATGGATATGAAAGGAAAAGAAATAAGAACAAGAACTATTAAGATAAAATCAAAGAAAACTCAGATGAGTGTGTATACATAAACGTGTACATGTATGTGTAGTGTGACCTAAGTGTAGTAGAAGTAGCAAGAGTACCTGAAATCTTGCATGTTTATGAGACAGAAAAAGACACCAGCAATCATACCATCATGTAAAACAAATACAGACTTTCGTTTTACACACACACACATACTATATATATATATATATATATATATATATATATATATATATATATATATATATATATATATATATATATATATATATATATATATATATATATATATATATATATATATGTGGGGTGCTGATGCACGTAAAAATATTCGTGAGTGATATTGAGCCAGTACGTGGGTGGGATGGGTGAGGACTATACGTGCCTAGAGGATATGTGCCTAGAGGATACGTGCCTAGAGGATATGTGCCTAGATCATACGTGCCTAGAGGATACGTGCCTAGAGAACGATATGTAGCTAGAGGAGACATGATTAATGTCCAAGACACGATGTATGGAGCTGGTTAATTACGTACTATATGTTTTTAGCACTATTTTGTATCATATTGGAATATACTCCTGTTATCCCTATTCATTTTGTGTACTTATACTCCCTTGCGCCACTTTCCAAGGGCGAAATATGGGTGCACAATAAACCAGCCACTTCCTACGCAAAATCTGATCTGAGAAGACAGTTCTCGTCACAATTAAACTGATTAAAGTTAAGTTATGTAAATGTAACCTAAGCTAACCTAGAAAACAGTCATAAAGACGAAAAAGGCACAATACCGTGACTGGAACAATACACAAATAACCCGTCTGGGTTATATGTGTAAGCGGTCCAAGTCGGACCGACGACGTTTCGGTCCGACTTGGACTATTTGTAAAGTCACAGTCATAATGTGTTCTTAGCTTAAACTGTTCTGCAATTAATACACAGTAACGAGTTAGAAAGTGCACTTGCTGTATGGGGGACGGGATGCTTAGAGGCACCACAGTCTCAGCCAGGGAAGGGTGAAGTAGAATGAACTGGAGTAGATATGCTAGGGCGCTAGAAGTCAGGAATCACTGATGCCAGTGGATGAAACTGAAGATTCGCAGACCAGGAGCCAAGACTTGACTCTCAGAAACACACACATACCAGCGAGTACATGAGATGAGACTAGCTGCTTGCCCTTGATGGGCAACTCTACCTGTGTCTCCTTCAGCCAGGTCTTCCATGATTTGGGTATTCCTAGAGTGTCACACATGTGATTGAGAAGACCAAACTCACGTACTTGGTTCCTGTAAATATGCATGAAGGGAGACCAGCGCGTTGGGTATGTAAATAATCGCCGGGAGCCAGCATGTGAGGAACATGGTAATCGCGTTAGTGCAGGGATGGCCAAAGTAGTGCTGGCAGGCCACATCCGACTGCTAAATGGTCCCAGCCGGCAGCCATAGCGTCTAGAAAGAGGAAAACTTATGCATTTTTAATCCGAGAAAGGGTAAATTGTATCTGCCTACTATTTCTACTATAGCCCGTTGGTTGAAACCTCGGCGCGCAACGGAGAGAAACCTAGTTCGATTACCAGGCGTGGTGAGACAATATAAAAGTCTTCTTACACCCAGATTCATCAAGCAGTAAATAGGTTGTCATGGGTCGCGTCCTGGGAAGGAAAAAATGGAAATAAGTCAAGCTAGTCGACTTTGTTGGGTTATCCTGGGTGAAATATCCAAAAGGAAGTGTTCAGTGTCTTTGTGCTGTCTTCAATGTGAGCGCTGAGACAACACAAACCATGACTTCTGTAGGATATTTAGAACATGTGAGATATTTAGAACATGTGAGATATTTAGAACATGTAGAAATAAGCATCCATATATGTCGTGCCGAATAGGTAAAACTTGCTATTTTGGCTTAAATAGCAACGATCTTCTTGCCGAATAAGGCAAGCGAAAATTTGTGTATGCAATAATTTCGCAAAAATCATTCTGAACCTAACGAAAAAAATATATTTAATTGTGTTTGTTTATTATTAAATTACAGTAAACTTATCTAAAATATATTTAGTTGGATTATAGTAAATTAAATTGCGCTTGTTATAATAAGGTTAGATAAGCTTTCTAAGGTTCTTTTGGTACAAAATTATTAATTTTTATATTAAAATAAATAATTTTTTTATCTTTAAACGCATAAAACATTTTTTTTAGAAAGGACTTAATTTTAAATTTCTTGCTAATTGTTAATTTAAGTATTTTTTTCTTTGCAGAGAGTTGTAGAGGGTAGAGAACAGGTCTGTATATTCTTCAGTTGGTCTAATTCACTAAGACAATTTTTTTTCCTACACAGTTCGTATTGATTATATTTGAAACATGGGTTGAATTTTGATCCATTTGTTTGATTGTATCGTGTTGTGGCGTAGTGTGAGTCAGTGTGTTGTATTGTATCGTGTTGTATTGTATATTGTTGAACTGTGTGGATCCATTTTTTTTTTGTATTGTATTGCTCACCACCCACCAACACTACTCTCCACCCACCACCACTACTCATCACCCACCACCACTACTCACCACCCACCACCACTACTCACCACCCACCACCACTACTCACCACCCACCACCACCACTCACCACCCACCACCACTACTCACCACCCACCACCACTACACACCACCCACCACCACTACTCACCACCCACCACCACTACCACCACCCACCACCACTACACACCACCCACCACCACTACTCACCACCCACCACCACTACCACCCCCCCACCACACTACTCACCACCCACCACCACACCTCACCTCACCACCCACCACCACCCCCTACCACCACCACCACCACACTACCACCACCCACCACCACTACTCACCACCCACCACCACTACCACCACCCACCACCACTACTCACCACCCACCACCACTACTCACCACCCACCCACTACTCACCACCCACCACCACTCTCACCACCCACCACCACTACTCACCACCCACCACCACTACTCACCACCCACCACCACTACCCACCACCACCACTACCACCACCCACCACTCACTCACCACCCACCACCACTACTCACCACCCACCACCACTACCACCACCCACCACCACTACTCACCACCCACCACCACTACTCACCACCCACAACCACTACACACCACCCACCACCACTACACACCACCCACCACCACTACTCACCACCCACCACCACTACTCACCACCCACCACCACTACTCACCACCCACCACCACTACTCACCACCCACCACCACTACTCACCACCCACCACCACTACCACCACACCACCACACTCACCACCACCACCTACCACCACACCACCACCCACTACCACTACCACCACCCACCACCACTACTCACCACCCACCACCACTACTCACCACCCACCACCACTTACTCACCACCCACCACCACACACACCACCCACACACCACTACTCACCACCCACCACCACTACTCACCACCCACCACCACTACTCACCACCCACCACCACTACTCACCACCCACCACCACTACCCTACCACACCACCACCACTACACACCACCCACCACCACTACTCACCACCACCACCACTACTCACCACCCACCACCACTACTCCCACCCACCACCACTACACACCACCCACCACCACCACTCACCACCCCACCACCACTACTACACCACCCACCACCACTACTCACCACCCACCACCACTACTCACCACCCACCACCACTACTCACCACCCACCACCACTACTCACCACCCACCACCACTACTCACCACCCACCACCACTACTCACCACCCACCACCACTACACACCACCCACCACCACTACACACCACCCACCACCACTACTCACCACCCACCACCACTACTCACCACCCACCACCACTACTCACCACCCACCACCACTACTCACCACCCACCACCACTACTCACCACCCACCACCACTACTCACCACCCACCACCACTACTCACCACCCACCACCACTACTCACCACCCACCACCACTACTCACCACCCACCACCACTACTCACCACCCACCACCACTACTCACCACCCACCACCACTACTCACCACCCACCACCACTACTCACCACCCCCCACCACTACTCACCACCCACCACCACTACTCACCACCCACCACCACTACTCACCACCCACCACCACTACTCACCACCCACCACCACTACTCACCACCCACCACCACTACTCACCACCCACCACCACTACTCACCACCCACCACCACTACTCACCACCCACCACCACTACTCACCACCCACCACCACTACTCACCACCCACCACCACTACTCACCACCCACCACCACTACTCACCACCCACCACCACTACTCACCACCCACCACCACTACTCACCACCCACCACCACTACTCACCACCCACCACCACTACCACCACCCACCACCACTACTCACCACCCACCACCACTACTCACCACCCACCACCACTACTCACCACCCACCACCACTACTCACACCCACCACCACACTCACCACCCACCACCATACTCACCACCCACCACCACTACTCACCACCCACCACCACTACTCACCACCCACCACCACTACTCACCACCCACCACCACTACTCACCACCCACCACCACTACCACCACCCACCACCACACTCTCACCACCCACCACCACTACTCACCACCCACCACCACTACTCACCACCCACCACCACTACTCACCACACTCCACCACCACTACTCACCACCCACCACCACTACTCACCACCCACCACCACTACTCCACCCACCACCACTACACCACCCACCACCACTACTCACCACCCACCACCACTACTCACCACCCACCACCACTACTCACCACCCACCACCACTACTCACCACCCACCACCACTACTCACCACCCACCACCACTACTCACCACCCACCACCACTACTCCCACCACCAACTACCACCCACCACCACTACACCACCCACCACCACTACTCACCACCCACCACCACTACTCACCACCCACCACCACTACTCACCACCCACCACCACTACCACCACCACCACCACTACTCACCACCCACCACCACTACTCACCACCCACCACCACTACTCACCACCCACCACCACTACTCACCCTGCAGTATGCCGTGCTAAGCTGACTGCCTCTCATCTGAACAGACAACATTTGAAGAGCGCAGAACCACTAAGATGAACCACTAAGATGAACCACTAAGATGAACCACTAAGATGAACCACTAAGATGAACCACTAAAATGAACCACTAAGATGAACCACTAAGATGAACCACTAAGATGAACCACTAAGATGAACCACTAAGATGAACCACTAAGATGAACCACTAAATGAACCACTAAGATGAACCACTAAGATGAACCACTAAGATGAACCACTAAGATGAACCACTAAGATGAACCACTAAGATGAACCACTAAGATGAACCACTAAGATGAACCACTAAGATGAACCACTAAGATGAACCACTAAGATGAACCACTAAGATGAACCACTAAGATGAACCACTAAGATGAACCACTAAGATGAACCACTAAGATGAACCACTGAGTCAACTTGGCAAATGAACCTAAGTGGGTGAAAGCTTTAATTAGGCTTTGGTTCAAAGGTATTTTGGAGGTGAGGCTTAAGTTGGTATTGAAGCGGAGATAAAGAAGACAACGGAGGAGGAGTAGTGAGGAACAGAGAGGAATTAAGGTGAGAGATACTAGGGAGGAGATAGTGAAGAAGATAGCGAGGATAAGTTGAGAGGAAGTAGAGAGGAGGAGACATTGAGGGAAGCAGCAGGTGAAGAGGGAGAGAGGGAGAAAGGGAGAGAGGGAGAGAGGGAGAGAGGGAGAGACAGGGGTGAAGAGGAAATAAACGGGAGAAATGGGCAGTTTTTAATACAAGAATTATGAAGATCCTGGACGTGTGGAACACCTGTTGACTCCAGCAACATCCACACAGTGCAACACAAACACTTCAAATAGAAACACACACACACACACATACACACACACACACCCACACACAGACCCACGCACACACAGGGGGCCAGGAGCTGAGTCTTGATCCCTGCAACCACAAATATGTGAGTACACACACACACACACATATACAATAGGCCTAGTGTCTATTCGACATGTGCCTAGGACAAAATGGTAACTAACACACACACACACACACACACAGAATGTTCCAGAGATGGGACACAGCAACAAGGGGACACAGTTGGAAGTTGAAGACTCAGATGAATCACAGGGATGTTAGGAAGTATTTCTTCAGTCACAGAGTTGTCGGGAAGTGGAATAGCTTGGGAAGCGATGTAGTGGAGGCAGGTTCCATACACAGCTTTAAGAAGAGGTATGATAAAGCTCATGGCGCAGGGAGAGTGACCCAGTAGCGGCCAGTGAAGAGGCGGGGCCAGGAGCTATGTCTCGACCCCTGCAACCACAACTAGGTGAGTACAACTAGGTGAGTACACACATACAACAATATGGAAGGAAGCTGAGGAGAGGTTTATACACAAGGGTAACAGGAATAATGAAAAAGCCAGGATGAGCCCATGGTTCACCCAAAGTTGCAGGGAAGCTAATACCAAGTGTGCCAGGGAATGGAAGAAGTATAGAAGGCAAAGAACCCAGGAGAATAAGGAGAGCAGTCGTAGAGCCAGAAATGAATATAATGTACACAGGTAAGAAGGGAGGCCCAACGGCAATACAAGAATGACATAGCAGCGAAAGCCAAATCTGACCCGAAGCTGTTGTACAGCCACATCAGGAGGACAACAACAGTCACGGACCAGGTAATAAGGTTGAGGAAGGAAGGAGGAGAGTTTACACGAAACGACTACGAAGTGTGTAAGGAACTCAACATGATATTCAAAGTGTTCACAAAGGAGACAGAAGGGACTCCAAAAAGACGGAGAGGTGGGGTACACCACCAAGTGCTGGACACAATACACACAACCGAGGAAGAAGTGAAGAGGCTGCTAAGGGAGCTAGATACCTCAAAGGCGATGGAGCCGGATCACATCTCTCCATGGGTCCTGAGAGAGGGAGCAGAGACGCAATGTGTACCACTAACAACAATCTTCAACACATCTATCGAAACAGCAAATGTAGTCCCAATTTTTAAAAAAGGAGACAGACACGAAGCATTAAACTACAGACCAGTGTCACTGACATGTATAGTATGCAAAGTCATGGAGAAGATTATCAGGAGAAGAGTGGTGGACCACCTAGAAAGGAATGAGCTTATCAACGATAGCTAGCACGGGTTCAGGGAAGGAAAATCCTGTGTCACAAACCTACTGGAGTTCTATGACAGGGTGACAACAGTAAGACAAGAGAGAGAGGGTGGGTAGACTGCATTTTCTTGGACTGTAAAAAGGCGTTTGACACAGTTCCACACAAGAGATTAGTGCAAAAGCTGGAGGACCAGGCAGGGATAACGTGGAAGGCACTCCAATGGATCAGGGAATACCTGTCAGAAGACAACAGCGAGTCATGGTGCGTGGCGAGGTTTCAGAGTGGGCACCTGTAACGAGCGGGGTTCCACAGGAGTCAGTCTTAGGACTGATGCTGTTTCTTGTATTTGTGAACATGACGGAAGGAACAGACTCCGAAGTGTCTCTGTTTGCAGATGATGTGAAGTTGACGAAAAAATTCAATCGGACGAGGACCAGGCAGAACTACAAAGGGATCTGGACAGGCTGCAAGCCTGGTCCAGCAACTGGCTCCTGGAGTTCAACCCCACCAAATGCAAAGTCATGAAGATTGGGGAAGGGCAAAGAAGACCGCAGACGGAGTACAGTCTAGGGGGGCCAGAGACTACAAACCTCACTCAAGGAAAAGGATCTTGGGGTGAGTATAACACCGGGCACATCTCCGGAGGCGCACATCAACCAAATAACTGCTGCAGCATATGGGCGCCTAGCAAACCTGAGAACAGCATTCCGACATCTTAATAAGGAATGGTTCAGGACCCTGTACACTGTGTACGTTAGGCCCATACTGGAGTATGCAGCACCAGTTTGGAACCCACACCTAGCCAAGCATGTAAGGAAGCTAGAAAAAGTGCAAAGGTTTGCAACAAGACTAATCCTGGAGCTAAGGGGTATGTCCTACGAGGAGAGGTTAAGGAAAATCGACCTGACGACACTGGAAGACAGGAGAGATAGGGGGGACATGATAACGACATATATAATACTGAGAGGAATCGACAAGGTGGACAGACAGAACATCCTGTTTCCAGAGATGGACACACAACAAGGGGTCACAGTTGGAAGTTGAAGACTCAGATGAATCACAGGGATGTTAGGAAGTATTTCTTCAGTCACAGAGTGGTCAGGAAGTGGAATAGCTTGGGAAGTGATGTAGTAGAGGCAGGATCCATACATAGCTTTAAGAAGAGGCATGATAAAGCTCATGGAGCAGGATGAGTGACCCAGTAGCGACCAGTGAAGAGGCGGGGCCAGGAGCTGTGAATCGACCCCTGCAACCACAACTAGGTGAGTACACACACACAACACATAACATACATACATACACACACACACACATCACATAAAACACACACACACATAAAACACACACACACACACATACACACACATAACACACACACATCACATAAACACACACATAAACAACACATAACACACACACACACACACATAACACACACACACATACACACACACACACACATAACACACACATACACAACACACACACACACACAACACAACACACACACACACACATCACAACACACATCACACAATCACATAACACACACAACACATACACACACACATCACATAACACACACACAATTATCTAAATGGGAAAAATAACCAAATAAACAAACATGGAAAGCCTTTATCCGGGGCAAATAAACTCTGGATTAAAAGTCTGACATAAATATAACACACACAGTCTGTTAGCATAACACAGTATTGGAGCTTCCAACCGGTCACTGGTAAACCGGTTGTGATCATTTATTGCTTAAAATCGAAGCTGGTCAAGCGTTCAATTGGCGTTTCTTCCCACAATGGATTTTGCTTTTGCAAAAAAAAAAAAAAAAAAAACTTACATTGTTTCTGTCTATAATATTTTCGAACAATACTCTTTTGTTCGGAGTTAGAATTTAGCTAATGGTTATAATTATAACCTTAATTTTTAAAGGGGTGGAGGGTAAGCCAGCGGAAGGCCTCGGTCAGATGACCAAAAAACTCGCTTGGGTCATCATCTGACTAAGACCCGTCGGGAAACCTGCCCCGTTCCTGACAAACCCTTTCCCCCTAACCTGCCCTAATGTCCTGAGTACAGGATACAGCGAGGGGTTATATAGTGCTGTTTATATCTGCTTACATCTGTGTATATTGCTGGGGTTTGGGGGTTAAAATTTTTTGGAAAAGAAGGGGAAATTTAACAACTTGCAGTTTATGGGCTTTTAAACCACATTAAATTGTTTTGCCTCGTAAATTTTAAAAAACTTTTCCAAAAAAATTTAAAAAAAATTAAAACACATTTTTGGAGGGGGGGAGGGGGTTTTAGGTTTTTTCTCTCACCAGGGACCTAACAGAAAGGTGGGAGGGGAGAAAAATAAGGGGGGAGGGGGAAAAAGTAAGGTGGGGGAACATAAGGTGGGAAAAAGTGGGGGAAGACAGTGGGTGGGAGGGGAAACAGTAAGGGGGGAGGGAAAACATTTGGGGGGGGGGAAACAAAAAAGGGGGGAGGGGGGGAAAAAAAAGGGGGGAGGGGCAAAGTAAGGGGGGAGGGGGAAAAAGTAAGGTGGGAGGGGGAAAAACTGGGTGGGAGGGGAAACAGTAAGGGGGGGGGAAACAGTAAGGTGGGGGGGGGAGAACAGTAAGGTGGGAGGGAGAACAGTAAGGGGGGAGGGGGGAACAGTAAGGGGGAGGGGGGAAAAATAAGGGGGGAGGGAGAACAGTAAAAGGGGGTAACAGTAAGGTGGGGGGGAACATAAAGGGGGGAGGGGGAACAGTAAGGGGGAAAGGGGAGAAAGTAAGGTGGAGGTGAGAACGAAGGGGGAGGGGGGAACAGTAAGGTG
>WNWK01017784.1:0-41588 GCA_009830355.1 Cherax destructor
TGTCCTCTTACGACTCTTTAATCTTGTATGGTCGCAAGGAGTTATTCCCCAACTGTGGAAGTCTGCTATTGTTCTCCCTTTTCGCAAACCGGGTACTATGGGACATGATACCTCCCACTACCGTCCCATCGCTCTTACCAGTGCAGTTTGCAAGGTGATGGAACGTCTAGTTAATAGACGTTTGATGTGGTATTTAGAGACTCAGAAGTCTCTCCACTAATCAATATGGCTTTCGTAAGGGCCGTTCTGCCATTGACCCCTTGCTGCGCTTGGATACGTATATTCCTAATGCCTTTGCCAATAACCACTCAGTTATCGCCATCTTTTTCGATCTTGAGAAGGCTTATGACACAACTTGGAAGTATAATATTTTGACCCATTCCCACTCCTTAGGCCTCCGAGGCAATCTACCATTTTTCCTTAAGGCTTTCTTAACTGAAAGACATTTCCATGTCCGGGTTAGTAATGAGCTTTCCCTGGACTTTGTCCAAGCTGAAGGTGTCCCCCAGGGTTGTGTTCTGAGCACAAGACTATTTCTCCTTGCTATAAATAATCTGGCATCAGTTCTCACGGGTATCTCATGGAGAGGCTCCCTGCCCCTCTCTGTGAGCATTGTCAGGTTCCAGTGTCTGTTCAACATATTCTGTTGGACTGTCCACTATCAATGAGCATGCAGAATTTACCTCCAACGGCGTCTTCGCTCTGCGGCCCTTTCTTTACCTTCCCTTCTTGCAGATGGACCCTCCTTTAATCCTGACTCTCTCGTTGACTTTTTGACAGAAACTGACTTACTACACAAACTCTGAAGATTATACCTCTAGCACCTCCCTCGGTCCCTTCTACCTCGATCTCTTGCTACCCTCTATCTCTGCACTATCCACCGTCCTGCTGCACTCCATACCCTACTAATCATCCATCCCCCTCTTACAACCCATTCTCCCTGCATCCGGCAATAACCTGCAGCGCTGTATAACCCCTGTGGTTTAGCACTTCTATTTGATTATAATAATAATAATAATTTAGAGACGCACAATAGTCTCTCCCCTAGTCAATATGGCTTTCGTAAGTGCCGTTCTGCCATTGACCCCTTACTGCACTTGGATACATATATTCGTAATGCCTTTGCTAATAACCGCTCGGTTATCGCCATCTTTTTCGACCTTGAGAAGGCTTATGACACAACGTAGAGGTATAATATCTTGGCCCAGGCCCACTCCTTAGGCCTCCGAGGCAATCTATCATTTTTTCTTAAGGCCTTCTTAACTGACAGACATTTCCGAGTCCGGGTTAGTAATGAGCTTTACCCGGAATTTGTCCAAGCTGAAGGTGTCCCCCAGGGTTGTGTTCTGAGCACAACACACTTTCTCCTTGCTATAAATAATCTGGCATCTGTTCTCCCATCCCTGTATAACCCCTGTGGTTAAGCACTTCTTTTAATTATAATAATAATAATATAATAATGTTCTCTTATCCAATATTTGGTCATCGCTGTATGTGGATGACTTTGCTATAGCTTGTGCGGGTGCTGACTGTCACCTCTTTGCAGTTTCCCTCCAGCATGCCATCAGCAGGGTTTCCGATTGGGCCATCACTCACGGGTTTAAATTTTCTAGTGGCAAAACTCATCAAATTACGTTTACTAGACGTTCAATGGTCTCTGATCATCCATTGTACCTATACGGCTCACGTATCCCAGAACGTGATACAGTCAGGTTTCTCAGCCTCCTGTTTGACCGTCGATTGTCCTGGAAACCTCACATTACCTCTCTGAAGGCAACTTGTCATAGCCGGCTGAACCTCTTAAAAACCCTCGCACATCTTTCATGGGGGGCTGATCGTAGAACTCTCCTTCGCCTGCACTCAGCCCTAATTTTATCGAAACTCGATTATGGTGACCAGATATATTCGGCAGCCTCCCCTTCTACGCTTTCCAGCCTTAATCCCATACATCACCAGGGATTGTGTTTATGCCTTGGTGCATTTCGTTCTTCCCTGGTTGAGAGCCTCTATGTAGAAGCGAACATTCCATCCTTGTCCGATCGTCGTAATGCACATTGCATTCACTATTATGTTCGCTCTCATGACCTCCGCAATCCTTCCATGTATAGGATTGTCACAGATGTTAGTAGACGCTCGTTATTTGTTCGTCGCCCCTGTTTACTTCGTCCCTTTTCTCTTTGTCTACATTCACTCTTGTCTTCCCTTCAGCTACCACCTTTATATGTTCATGTGACATCTCCCTTTCCTCTACCCCCTTGGGAAGTTCCTGCTGTCCGTGTCTGTTCTATTCTTCTACGAAAGCCCAACTACCTACGGCGGCTTCGCGCTCTTTTTTTCTAGACCACTTTCGTTCTCATTCCCATGCCATCGCAGTGTACACCGATGGTTCAAAGTCATCTGACGACGTTGGATTCGCAGCAGTGTTTCTGGACAGCATCGTGCGAGGGCATCTATTACCCTCGGCTAGCATATTTATGGCTGAATTGTATGCTATTCTTGTGGCACTTATCCATATTGCATCTATGCCTGTATCACCATTTGTGGTCGTTTCAGACTCCCTTAGTGCTTTACAGGCTATCCGTAAAATTGATACACCTCACCCCCTAGTTCTTCGTATCCAACTTTGGTTACACGGTATCTCTAGCAAGCACAAAGATATTGTTTTTTGTTGGGTCCCAGGTCATGTTGACGTACAGGGCAATGAACAGGCAGACACTGCTGCGCGGTCAGCATTACATGACCTTCCAGTTTCATATAGAGGTGTTCCATTCACAGACTATTTTGCGGTCATTGCTACCCACCTTCGCACCCGTTGGCAACAACGCTGGTCTGACCTGCTAAATAACAAACTTCATTCTATTAAACCGAGTATCGGTTTTTGGCCTTCTTGTCACCAATGTCGAGGTTGGGAGACTAGTCTTCGCATTTTCCACACTCGTCTTACTCACGGGTATCTCATGGAGAGGCTCCCTGTCCCTCTGTGAGCATTGTCAGGTTCCAGTGTCTGTTCGCCATATTCTGTTGGACTGCCCACTCTATCAACGAGCACGCAGAATTTACCTCCAACGGCGTCTTCGCTCTGCGGCCCTTTCTTTACCTTCCCTTCTTGCTGATGGACCCTTCTTTAATTCTGACTCTCTCATTGACTTTTTGACAGAAACTGACTTACTACACAAACTCTGAAAGTTATGCCTCTAGCACTCCCCTCCGTCCCTTCTACCTCAATCTCTTGCTACCCTCTATCCCTGCACTATCCACTGTCCTGCTGCACTTCAAAACCCTACTAATCGTCCATCTCCCTCTTACAACCCACTCTCCCTGCATCCTGCAATAACCTGCAGCACTGTATGACCCCTGTGGTTTAGCGCTTCTATTTGATTATAATAATAATAACTATGATCATAATTTCTAAAGTGGTGGAGGGGTAAGCCAGTGGAAGGCCTCGGTCAGATGACCAAAAGCTCCAGCTGTGGGTCATCATATGACTAGGCGTCAGGAAACACCTGTGTTTCGTGACCAACCTTACCTAACCTTGTTTTAAGTTTCTTTAGGCACAGTTACACATATTTAGGTGATTATAGTTATCATACATAGTAACATATTAAGCAAATATCGCAAACCAAGCGATACAAGATGAAAAACAACCACGGGGGAGTAGAATGATACCTCTAGGCCTTTCGTGTTGCAATCAACACATCATCAGGAGCTTCCAAAATTGCAGAAAAGAGGATGATGTCCACGGTAATACGTTCCCAGGGGACCGCCCACGGCGGTCCCAGGATGCGACCCACACCAGTCCACTTACACCCAGGTACCCATTTTACACTGATGGGTGAACATGGACAGCAGGTGTCTTAAGGAAACACGTCCTAATGTTTTCCAGCCGTACCGAGGATTCGATCTCCGGACCTCAGTGTGTGAGCTGAGTGCCCTAGCGATCCAGCTACGTGTTATTTTACCTAATATATTGTAAGTAATTCTGTCAACATTATTATGTGAGTTTTTAATGGATGTGTTGTTGGAGTGTGAACAAGGTAACTATTATGGAGGAATTCGGGGAAACCGGTTGGCTGGACTCGAATCCTGGAGGTGAAAAGGTGCATTCAGACTCACTGGGGTAATAGATATGTTCCCATATCTATCATGAAACAAACCTTAATGAAATTTGTGTTTTTCAACCCACCATCAGCCAACAAAAGCTCAGCCTCACGCAAATATAACGTTATATTTGTGTTTCTACACATTGAACGTAGCCATACCACTAAAATCCTACCATTAAGGTTCCTTGAAACCAGTGAGGGGTTCTTGATCCAAGGATTAGGCTTGCGCTGCCCTTCTGTAATCGAACCTAACTGCTTCGGGTTAATCACGCCCCATAATCCCAATAATAATGATAATAACGCACCTTTAACATTGTATTTTTAAGTATGGACCAACAGTGAAGAATGCCATTGTCTAATAAATGAAGAAAGGGGAAATATAATAGCTAACAGCTTGTCGAAGATGTATTAAGCGGTGATGTACATGTCAATATACATTTTAATTTCATTTTTTAAGGATTAAACTATTCCTGACTGGTGGTGAAGAAGCTGTGGCCAGGTCAGGAGCTGTAACTCGACCCCTGCAACCACATATAGGCGAGTACAGGTGAATGCAATCGTAATGACCCTCGTGTAGTCTGAGAGACTAAAGTCAGGTGTTGTCAGGCGTCAGTCAGGTTGTAATATGTGTGGAGGTAATACCTACCTCAGGACAGTCTGGTTATAACACCTGTGTAAGTAATACCTTCACCACGCTACCATATATACACCCAGACTTTAAAATTTTAGGTATTAATGTATCTTTACCTGGTGAACAGATGGCATTCAGCCTTAATTACCTTCACGTAGCAATATTTTAAAAGCAAAGTAATGAACCAGATTCCCCATGACAGTGCTCATAACATCTGAGGGGGTAATATCTCCTCCAGAGTATATATGTACAAGTGTATATATGTGGGTGATCATGCGTGTGTATAAATGTACATGTGAAATACTCATGTATATACATATACAACTATAATATAGAATAGTTCCCACTGTGTAAGCATTATATTGAATAGGGTAGTTGCACACTGCTGATGTATCCAATTTTCTCAATAAAACAGACGCTGTAAAGGTTAATGGAACGACCAATTTAGTGTTAGTGCCACGAGTGCTTTATCAGTGGGTGTAAGTGGGTATGTCTGTATGTTTAGTGCCTAAGTGGGCACTCCACATGTTCCTGGAATTCGTGTGACGAACTAAGTAAAGTAAAGTAAAGTTTTATTTCATTGCAGATTACATAGGTATCGGTAGTTACAATGTAAATTGAGTGCAAGGAGAGCCACTGACATGCCATGGCATTAGGGGCAGCTTATTCTAGTAACTTAAAAACTATGTACTTAATATTAGAGAAATTTATTGAGTTTATTCTAGTTAAAAATTATTTTCAAAATTACAATATGATGAAATTTTACTGTTTAAATTATTATATAATGATATTAGATTGTTACAGGTGTTAAGATTCTTGAATGATAATATGGAATTGAGATTATCTTAAGGAAAATAACATTGAGCATTTTTGACATTAACTTATAATATGAGTAGGGGGTAACATAATAGTAACATATTATTAAAAATTGAGATTATCGTATAGGAAAGTAATAATGAGCATTTTTCAAAGTAGTTTATAGTATGATCATTTAGTGCCAAGCGTATGTGTTTAGTTCCTTTGATATATTAAAAACATTAGTAGGCACCCCCAATTTTCCTGGAATTCGTGTGAATAATGTGTGACGAAGTGAAAGTGCACAGGAGCTCAAGTACTTAGTCACTTAAGTGCATCAGTAGGTACCCCACATTCGTGTGACAAACACCAGTAAGGAACAAAAAACTAACCAAAACTGATGTGGAATTACCTGGAGTTTACCTGGAGAGGGTATCGGGGGGTCAACGCCCCCGCGGCCCGGTCTGAGACCAGGCCTCAGTGGATCAGGGTCTAATCAACCAGGCTGTTACTGCTGGCCACACGCAAACTGACGTACGAACCACAGCCAAGTAATAAGATACGACTCAAGCATCAACCACCAGTTCGCCAAACTTAAAAGGTAAATAAATGTTAAGTATTCGTGCTAGGCTGGGCATGCGCCCCGAGTCTTGATACACAACTCAGTTTTAACACCATAGTGAATGTATTTATTATACATTAGCCATCAGAAGTTAACCAGTGAATTTATACTAACTGGCAAACAATACCTGAAATATAGTTAGACGAAAGAATGAGAAGTTAGGAAGATAGATATTATTATTGTTATTATTAGTTTTTAATGTTATTGATATCATTATTGGGAAGTGGTAAATCAGTAAAGGTTATACAGCTAATGCAGATAATCAGGGTTGATCCAGTGAAAGGGAGATTAAGTACATTTCCCCGGATCAAGATCCCTTCACCATCAGGGCACCCTTCCTCTACCCTCTGGAAGGGTCCTTATTAATGCCCAGCATCGCGCCCGCTGCCCGGCCTCAACACCAGTCCCTACGTGATCACCCGTTTGGGTTTAAAGCTTTCTGCTGAATATAAGAATGATAAAGTAGGAGTAAGAATTAAGACACAAGAGAAAGTTTATAGCAGATTTAGGTAGGTTGAAAACTTATCAACTATACGAGACGTTTTGGAATTAAAATAACCTCTTTAGTGTGTGGGGGTGTGTATATATATACACACACACACATATATATATATTGAGATATATATAATTCTGTATACATGCACTGTTCCTTATAGTGCACACACGATTCATGAGACCTAAATAGGGGCTAAAGACCCCCCAGATCAAAATACTTAATTTTCAATTACTGGCTAATTTTCATTATTACATTGACCAGTGACCACGAACGCACGATAGTTTAAGACATTTTACAAATTGAAAACCATGTATATAATGAGGATGTCTCTTACAGTTTTTTAAGATACTATGACAAAAAAATTATAGTCGTGGCTACGATACTGCAGCGGTAGTCATGGTGAAGATGTTTCCAGCTTAAAAAAACAAAATCTTTTTGATCCTTGGAGACATTTCTCAGGTGGGCAGGAATGGTGGCAGACGTGTGTTATCAGTGTTTTGGTCCTCCCCATCACCCTCTCCAGTCCCCTCTTGACGCCCTCCCTTCCCCTCTCATTATTTCACCCTCTTCCTCCTCTTCAAATCTGCTTTGGCAAACTTTATTGAACAGGAGTTTCGTGGAACAAGAAAGGTATTGAGAGAAGCTGACGTGGGAGTAAAATATATCCCCAGTCACCTTTCTTTTGAAGAAGGGGTTGGCCCCTTGGAGGAGAAGGGGGTTGACCTTCCTGAGAGAAGGCGGTTGACCTTCCTGAGAGAAGGGGGTTGACCTCCCTGAGAGAAGGGGGTTGACCTCCCTAAGAGAAGGGGGTTGACCTCCCTGAGAGAAGGGGTCGGCCCTTGAAGGGCTCTTTCCCTTGGAAGAAAGGGAACTGCCTTCTGGAAGGAAGGGAGTCGGCCTCTTGAAGGGGGGTCTTTCCCTTGAAGAAAGAAGGTCGGGCCCTTTTGAAGGGTGTCGGCCCTCTTCGAGGGAGGGTGTCGGCCCCCTTGGAGGAAGGAGGTCGGCACCATGAAGGAGGGGGGGAGCGCGAGGAAGGAAAACACGTCCTTATGGCCGGATTATCGCCCAGGATCGAAGGTGGTATCTGCGTTTCTTTCATACAAGACTTTGTTTACGTCTCTCGGTTTGCATGGAAGACGGTGTGAAATATTAATAATTTTTTTAAACTTCTAAAATTCTTTGTTACACTGACATTATACTGCCCCTGTAGTCTAATAGTACTCATTATACTATCCCTGTGACCCAACAGTAGACATTATATTACCCTTGTGAGCTAATGGTCGACATTATACTACCCCTGTGGCCTATTTGGGCATAAATCCTGGCTCGACCTGTGTCTGGAGGATGGGGGCTGGAGACTCGACATCAGGATAGTTTGTGGGTAGACTGATGCTGCTTTTATGGGGCGATGAACCTGTGACATCCAACTTCATCTCTGAACACAACACAACTGTAAACACCCCTGGCACCAGATCTACCTTGCATTCTTAATTGTATACAATACGACAAGTTGATGAATAAAATATGTTCAACACTTGGGTATATATATTGATGACATGTTTAGCTTGCTCAGTAGGCTTCTTCAGTCGAATAAAGGCAAATATAACACTGCAGACGGTGTTTACTGTCTTCAGTGTTATTTTCGCTTTCATGAATCACGAAATCATAACACGATTGCAAATAATCACGGAACGTGAGGGGCTTGAAACCATGGTCAGTCCTAAAACTCACAGCCGCAGGCTGAACTCTTCTCCAGGCTGAGGGACTGACCACCTCAAATACTATTTCTCCAAGGTTGATGGACTGATTACATCATCTTAACTTCGCTACTACACCTGCTGCCTCTGTATTTAACTGAAGAAGCCTAGTATGTATTCGAAACGTTTCAATAATACATACCCAACTGTTGTATATGCGTCTGGGTCACCAGCTATAATTTTCAACATATCTTAGCCAATACTTCTGAGCTAATAGAGAAACTAAGAAAGTTGACAGTGGTACTCACTCCACCATGTAGAGAATCTTGTCGTGGAAGAGCCAGAGTAACTAAGAAAGGTGACAGTGGTACTCACTTCACCATGTAGAGAATCTTGTTGTCGTGGAAGAGCCAGACGTAATGATTGGGGATGGTCATCGTTTGGAAAGTCACTTGTTTGGCATTCTTGAAGAAGCTGTCAGGTCTCCAGAGATGCTTCAGCCAATCCAAGTCCAGCAATCTACGAGGGAAAAAGTTAGCTTTATAGCATATTGATTGCTTGTGGGTCATTAAGACTCCCTGTAGCCTAAAGTGAAGAATACTTTAAGTCTTTAGCATTCAAAGGCACTGCTAGGTTCTTTCACAAACTGCTTTAAAAATACAGTTTACAAACTGCTTTAAAAATACCTCTAAGAAGTCGTTTGACTTGATTCCCAGTTAAGGATTTCCGGTCAATTTGACTAAATTTAAAGTCTACAATTACTACAATATCGTGCTTTGCAGCCTCAACAATTTCCTCTCAACAATTTTCCTCCCAATCAAGACAAGGGATATTGTTGAAATTGTCTCTGACCAATAGGGAAACTCCCCATCATCCTCAAGTAAGCAATCATATAGCCCTGACTACTTCCCCAGGGAAGTGAGATGAAATATGAAGTTGCTTACTGTAATCTGTAATCTGTAAATACCTTTGTAACTTGTCATGATTGTGACCAGATCTAACTGAGTTCATTACCTTTGTAACTTGCTCAGCTATCAAAACTTTGGGGCCCAGTCCCTGGACCCATTATGTACCTCTGTAATCTTTTGACTGCCGCCCACAGGATGGGTATGGGGTGCATAATAAAGATATTAAACTAACTATGGAAGGTGCGGCAAAATCACAGGAGTAAAGAAGTTTTAGAGACGGTCACTTCTTAATATACTACAACCACCACTAGATTCCTCCATTATTTCTGTTAAAACGTTAAAGCCTCTCAGAAATATAGCTGGAAGTAAATACCCTGTATATGCATTAAGAATTACGTATTATATATACTGAGAAATACACATCTATGTGTACGTACACAAAGATATGCATATACATACCTGCAATATGTGGCTACACGATTCTATACGCTGAAGAGGGATGCAGTGTATGATCCGAAAGGGTTTAGCTATTCTGAGTTGGAGAAGTGGATATTTTTAATTGTGTAAAGTGTTTAATGTGGTTGGAAGTGGAAGAGCGAATTAATGGGTGGGGTGGTAGTTGTCGTGGTTGTGTTGGTGGTTGTGGTGGGGAGATATCAAGGGTCCTCGTGAGGATTTCTCTCTCACTCTCTCACTAGTGGCTCTTAGTGGCTATTTAAGTCGTTGTGTGGAAAGGGGGTGAAGGGACAGAAGGGAGGGATGGGACTGCAATGTGGGAATGGGACAGTTGGTTTAATTATTATTATTATCAAAAGAAGCGCTAAACCACAGGGGTTATACAGTGCAGCTGGGCAGGATAGGATGCAGGGAGAATGGGTTGTAAGAGGGAGAGGGATGATTAGTATGGTATGAAGTGCAGAAGGGCAGTGGATAGTGCAGGGGTGGAGGGTAGCAAGAGATCGAGGTAGAGGGGACTGAGGGATGTGCTAGAGGTATAATCTTCAGAGTTTGTGTAGTAAGTCAGTTTCTGTCAAAAAGTCAATGAGGAGAGAGTCAGGATTAAAGGAGGGTCCATCAGCAAGAAGGGAAGGTAAAGAAAGGGCCGCAGAGTGAAGACGATGTTGGAGGTAAATTCTGCGTGCTCGTTGATAGAGTGGGCAGTCCAACAGGATATGTCGAACAGACACTGGAACCTGACAATGCTCACAGAGAGGGGCAGGGAGCCTCTCCATGAGATACCCATGAGTAAGACGAGTGTGGCCGATGCGAAGATGGGAGAGTGTAGTCTCCCAACCTCGACATTGGTGACAAGAAGAAGGCCAGAAACCTATACTCGGTTTAATAGATTGAAGTTTGTTATTTAGCAGGTCAGACCAGCGTTGTTGCCAATGGGTGCGAAGGTGGGTAGCAATGACCGCAAAATAGTCTGTGAAAGGAACACCTCTATATGAAACTGGAAGGTCATGTACTGCTGACCGCGCAGCAGTGTCTGCCTGTTCATTGCCCTGTACGTCAACATGACCAGGGACCCAACAAAAAACAATATCTTTGTGCTTGCTAAAGATACAGCGTAACCAAAGTTGGATACGAAGAACTAGGGGGTGAGGTGTATCAATTTTACGGATAGCCTGTAAAGCACTAAGGGAGTCTGAAACGACCACAAATGGTGACACAGGCATAGATGCAATACGGATAAGTGCCACAAGAATGGCATACAATTCAGCCATAAATATGCTAGCTGAGGGTAATAGATGCCCTCGCACGATGCTGTCCGGAAACACTGCTGCGAATCCGACGCCGTCAGATGACTTTGAACCATCGGTGTATACTGCGATGGCATGGGAATGAGAGCGGAAGTGGTCTAGAAAAAAAGAGCGAGAAGCCGCCATAGGTAGTTGGGTTTTCGCACAAGGTAAAAGAATAGAACAGACACAGACAGCAGGAACTTCCCAAGGGGGTAGGGGCAAGGGAGATGTCACATGAACATATAAAGGTGGTAGCTGAAGAGAGGACAGGAGTGAATGTAGACGAAGAGAAAAGGGACGAAGTAAACAGGGGCGACGAACAAATAAAGAGCATCTACTAACATTTGTGACAATCCTTTACATGGAAGGATTGCGGAGGTCATGAGAGCAAACATAATAGTGAATGCAATGTGCATCACGATGATCGGACAAGGATGGAATGTTCACTTCTACATAGAGGCTCTCAACCAGGGAAGAACGAAATGCACCAAGGCATAAACACAATCCCTGGTGATGGATGGGATTAAGGCTGGAAAGAGTAGCAGGGAAGGCCGCCGAATATATCTGGTCACCATAATCGAGTTTCGATAATATTAAGGCTGAATGCAGGCGAAGGAGAGTTCTATGATCAGCCCCAATGAAAGATGTGCGAGGAGGCCGAGAAACCTGACTGTATCACGTTCTGGGATACGTGAGCCGTATAGGTACAATGGATGGTCAGAGACCACTGAACGTCTAGTAAACGTAATTTGATGAGTTTTGCCACTAGAAGATTTAAACCCGTTAGTAGTGGCCCAATCGGAAACCCGGTTGATGGCATGCTGGAGGGAAACTGCAATGAGGTGACAGTCAGCACCTGCACAAGCTATAGCAAAGTCATCCACATTGAGCGATGACCAAATATTGGATGGGAGAACAGATGCCAGATTATTTATAGCAAGGAGAAAGAGTGTTGTGCTCAGAACACAACCCTGGGGGACACCTTCAGCTTGGACAAATTCCGGGGAGAGTTCATTACTAACCCGGACTCGGAAATGTCAGTCAGTTAAGAAGGCCTTAAGGAAAAATGGTAGATTGCCTCGGAGGCCTAAGGAGTGGGCCTGGGCCTGGGCCAAGATATTATACCTCCAAGTTGTGTCATAAGCCTTCTCAAGGTCGAAAAAGAGAGCGATAACCGAGTGGTTATTAGCAAAGGTATTACAAATATACGTCAATGGCAGAACGGCCCTCACAAAAGCCATATTGACTAGTGGAGAGAATATTATGCATTTCTAAATACCACATCAAACGTCTGTTAACTAGACGTTCCATCACCTTGCAAACTGCACTGGTAAGAGCGTGGGACGATAGTGGGAGGTATCACGTCCCGTAGTACCGGGTTTGCAAAATGGAGAACAATAGCAGACTTCCACAGCTGGGGAAGGATTCTTTGCGACCATATAAGATTAAAGAGTCATAAGAGGACAGTAAGAGCAGACTGATGTAAATACTGTAGCATACGAATATGTATGCCGTCTGGCCCAGCTGCCGATGATCGGAAAGCGGAGAGTGTTGCCTCCAGTTCTTGAAGGGTAAAAGGCACTTTATAAGATTCTTCTCTGATAGAAGAAAAATCTAAGGGCTTTAACTCGCTGGCAGACTTAAATAAAGGAATGAGGGGCATAGATGGAGCCCCTGAGAAATGCAAGCCAGATGATTACCAATTTCAGTGGCAACGGCAAGAGGGTGTGCTATATCGACACCGGCAACCTGAAGAACAGGAGCCGGGTCGGGGGAGAATTTACTACTCAATTTCCGCACTTTCTTCCAGACTGCACTCATCGAGGAAGCCGAAGTGACGCTGGAAATGTAATCCCGCCAGCAAGTGCGTTTAGCGTCGCGTATGACACGGCGAGCAATTGCTCTCCTTTGCTTAAAATCAATGAGTCTCTCTGTGGTTCTGTTATACCAGTACCTGCCCCACGCAGCGTGTTTCAAACTTACTGCCCGAGCACAAGCAGGAGACCACCAAGGCACGCATTTCTGAGAATGCTTGCCAGAGGTTTGGGGGATAGAATGCGAAGCTGCTGTGAAGACGGAGGACGAAAAAAGATGTAAAACCTCATCAATGGAGGACGAGGTAGGAACCTCATGAAAGGCAGTGAGATGTGTGTAAAGGTCCCATTTCGCCCAGTCAAATTGCCAGCGTTGGCTACAAAGAGGTGGAAAATATGAAGGAGGCTTAAGGATGATCGGAAAATGATCGCTGTCATGTAAGTCTGGGAGGACAAACCAGATGAAGTCGAGGACAGTTGAGGAAGAGCAGATGGAGAGATCGATGCAAGAGAAAGAATGAGTTCGAGGATCAAAATGGGTAGGAGTACCCATATTTAAAGCATGGAGGGGGAGAGAAGTAAGGAATGCCTCCAACTGAATGCCATGGGAGTCACAGTGCGACCCTCCCCAGAGAAAATGGTGTGCGTTAAAATCGCCAAGTAACAGAAGGGGTGGCGGCAAGGAAGAAACCAGAAAATCAACATCTGGGATAGACAATGCCCGTGAAGGGGAGAGATATAAAGAACAGAGTGTATACCACTTATTCAAGTGGATACGGGCTTCAGTGTAATGTAGAGAAGAGCGCACATAGAGCTGACAGTATGGAATACCAGTGCATATAAGAAGAGCACTTTCGTTAAAGGTTCCATCGGAAAAAGGATCCGATGAATATATCAAATCATAGCCTGAAAAGGGCCAGATAACAGCGGATTGTAATTTGGGTTCTTGCAAACAGACCCCAACAGGGAAAAACTATGAGAGCAACACCTGAAGTTCACCCCAATTACCCCTGAGGCCTCGGATATTCCACTGCAAATAAGCCATGATTTATGGAGAGAAAGATATAAGTCGAAGTTAGAGGTATCTATGGACTAGGGTTAGAAAAGTCCACGTGTGGAGGAAGCGGAAGACCTGTAATCAGAGGATTGGGACGCTGTGAAGGAAGGTGGGGTATAGATGGAGAAGAGAGAGGAGGAGGAGGAACCGGAGGTGGAGCGGTGTCCATCAACATTCCAGTCTCTGTAATAAATTCTGCAATTGCTTCCAGTGTTTCGGAAGACAAAAATGCAGAATAGGGGACTACATTAGAAATGGAAGGAGGGTGAGCAACCATCAGGGAGACTATAGACTGTACTAAAGTAGAGGGCAAGGAGATGGAAGAGGAAACTGTCAAAGGGGCTTGAGAGGGGACAGGAGTGGAAGTGGCCTGGGGAGGGGCAGTCAAGGAAGGAATGTGGGAGGGGATAGGTGATGAAGACATTGAACGAGGAAGAGGATGAACCTCCACACACATTAGAGAACTAGTCGGAGATGAAGAACTCAGCAATGGGGATTTTTTTGCCGGACTTATGAGAAGAAGGGGGGTGCTGAGGCTTAGGTGGTGGACGAGGACGTGTAGACAGAACTGTGTGAGTGAGTAGAGGAAGGGGTGTGGACAGTATGGGATGCCGAGGTAGGGAACTCGGAGCCAAGAACAGCAAAAGGATTTGAGACAGGGGTGACTGAGGATGGGGCAACGAAAGAGGAAGCCACGGAAGTTGGGACCCCAGAAGTGGGGGGAGGTTTAGCAATGTGAGAATAGGAAATATGGGGAAGTCTCCCTTGAAGGTGTAGATGAGAGACGGCCATAGCATATGAGAAGCCTTCCGCCTCTTTGAGACAACGGATTTCCCGCTCATTTAGGTAAACCTGACAACGGCGAGAGTAAGATGGATGCGCCTCATGACAGTTAAGGCAAGAGGGAGGTAGATTACAAGAAGGACTGGCATGGTCGTCGGCACCACAGACTGGGCATTCGGCCATTGACCTGCAATATTTCGCTGGATGACCAAAACGCCAGCAGTTTCTACACTGTTCGTACGTTGGGCTGCGTGCGGCCAGCAGTAACAGCCTGGTTGATCAGGCTCTGGTCCAACATGAGGCCTGGTCACGGACCGGGCCGCAGGGACGTTGACCCCTGGAATTCTCTCCAGGTAAACTGTTGCAGTGTAGGGGTCACCTTTCGAACTTGTAAACGTTGACCTGCAATGTAGACCGAAGGCGGAAGTTCATGGCAGTCAAACGTTAAACGAGCTATATTGCAAGGATAACGTCTTCGCTTATTGGCAGGGAGGACAAAAGTGTCAACTTTAAGGATAGGGAGTTCTTGGAGCTCAAGCTGCTCCAAAATGTCATCACCACATGTCTGGAAATTCCGTTAGACAATGGTGTGGGGAAAATGACAGAACCACAACAAGAATTAAGAGAATAATGTTTGTCAATAGTGATAGGAATAGTATCTATTGTCGTAAGAAGGGAAAGATCACGAGCTTGGCCAGCATTCTGGACCGTGATGATGCGAGTGCCACTCTTGAGAGCGTGAAATGAGATCTTTACCTACATGGCGTTGGAGAGCTTTACCAATACTATGATCGGAAAGATTGGTAGTTGGAGTAGTCGGTCTTAAAGTCAAAAACTTTGTCCATTGAGTAGTGTGAAACAAAGTGTTTAAGGGGAGTGGGTGATGTACTCACCTAATTGTACTCACCTAATTGTGGTTGCAGGGGTCGAGACTCAGCTCCTGGCCCCGCCTCTTCGCTGTCTGCTATTGGGTCTCTGCTCTCCCTGCTCCTTGAGCTTTATCATACCTCGTCTTAAAACTATGTATGGTTCCTGCCTCCACTATATCTTTCTCTAGACTATTCCACTTCCTGACTACTCTGTGGCTGAAGAAATGCTTCCTAACATCCCTTTGACTCATCTGAGTCTTCAGCTTCCAGTTGTGTCCCATTGTTTCTGTGTTCCCTCTCTGGAACATCCTGTCACTGTCTACCTTGTCGATTCCCCGCAGTATTTTGTATGTCGTTATCATGTCTCCTCTGACCCTTCTTTCCTCCAGTGTTGTTAGTCTTATTTCCCTCAACCTTTCTTCATAAGACAGACCCCTGAGTTGTGGAACTAACCTTGTCGCAAACCTTTGCACTTTCTCTAGTTTCTTGACGTGCTTGACCAGGTGTGGGTTCCAGACTGGTGCTGCATACTCTAGTATGGGCCTGACGTACACGGTGTACAGTGTCTTGAACGATTCCTTGTTAAGGTAACGGAACGCTAATCTTAGGTTTGCCAGTCGCCCATATGCTGCCGCAGTTATCTGGTTGATGTGTGCCTCCGTAGACGTGCTTGGCGTTATACTCACCCCAAGGTCTTTCTCCTTTGCCGAGGTTTGTAGCCTTTGTCCGCCTAGCTTGTACTCTGTCAGCGGTCTTCTTTGCCCTTCTCCGATCCTCATGACTTTGCATTTGGAGGGATTGAATTCGAGAAGCCAGTTGCTAGACCAGATGTCGAGCTTGTCCAGGTCTGTTTGCAGCCCTGCCTGGTCCTCTTCCGATGTGATTCTCCTCATTATTTTCACATCATCCGCGAATAGAGACACTTCTGAGTCTATCCCGTCCGTCATGTCATTTACATATACCAGGAATAACACTGGTCCTAGGACTGACCCCTGCGGTACACCGCTCGTCACAGGCGCCCACTGTGATACCTCACCACGCACCATGACCCGTTGTTGCCTCCCTTTGAGGTATTCCCTGATTCATTCCAGTGCCCTTCCTGTTATACCTGCTTGTTCTTCCAACTTCTTTACTAATCTCATGTGAGCAACTGTTTCGAAGGCCTTTCTGCAGCCCAGGAAAATGCAATCAACCCACCTCTCTCTCTCCTGCCTTACCTCTGTTACTTTATCATAGAACTCTAGGAGGTTTGTTACACAGGATTTGCCTTCCCGGAATCCATGCTGTCTGGTGTTTAGTATCCTGTTCAGCTCAAGGTGTTCCACCATTCTTTTCCTGATGATTTTCTCCAGTACTTTGCACACTATACACGAGCTGGTCATTTCTGACATGAATGAGAAGGAAGTGTCGAATTGTAATGTAAGGGTCTTGGTCTTGGATGTGGGACCGGGGGTGGTCCGACGTGTGACGGGAGAGCAATCCGAAAATTGCCACACCGTTAAGGGAGAAGCTGGAATCAAGGTCAGAGAAAAACGAAGGTCAGACGTGTCAAAAGGGCCAGTCGGAACCCCGGTACCTGAAGCAGGTGACGAACCGGCACCAGCAAGAGGTACAAGGGTATTAGAGGTGTCCGAAGAGTTGTCCATTAACGAGGTAGGGTCAGAACTGGGTGCGGTATCAAGAAGGGGCCCGGGGTTAGGTTCACTTATTAGGGCATCCATGGTTAGGTTACTTCTTTCTTTTTGTTTTTAAGAAAAAAAAAAGAAAGAAGAAAATAAAATAAAAATAAAAAAAGGAATAAAAAAAGGGGGGAACGTGGAGGAATAGGTCCTAGGAGGAATGAAAGGGCCGCGTAAATCCCCCTCCGCACCCAAGAGGACCTCAACACCACAAGTAGTGCAGATGCTGCATGGAACCCGTGCCATACCCTACCCTTCATGCCAGTAAACCAGCAATCCAGAATAGCAACCTCACATCCACCGAGCCATCTCGGCGGACAAAAGAGAGGGCGGCCGGATACCCGCCACAAAGCATACCTCCTTCGGCCACCACCCCCGGAATCCGAAAGGTGGCCTCTAGAGATACACCCGTCACCCAAAAGATACACAAAGCCACCCCCAGGGAGACCGGAAAGGGATTGGGACATCCCCAGGCGATCCAGATTCCACGGCAAACTACACCACCGCCAAGGACCTCAACGGAATGGGATGGACCACGATACCCTTCCCCCTACCTAGGAACCAGAATGCTCGTGGAGAGAAGCTCCCAGGGTAAAAATGGGATGGGAATAAGGGAGGGATGAGGAGGAGGAGGAGGAGGAAAGGGAGAAGGGAGGATGGGGAAAAGGAGGAGGAGGAAAGGGAGAAGGGAGGATGGGGAAGAGGAGGAGGAGGAAAGGGAGAAGGGAGGATGGGGAAGAGGAGGAGGAGGAAAGGGAGAAGGGAGGATGAGGAAGATGGGAAAGGGAAGGGGTAATTAGGTTCGGTCTGAGGAAGAAGACCAAGAGGTCCAATTCCTCAGACCGATAGCCTCTTTATCACGACAAGGAGCCCCCTTAAAGAGGACAGTTGGTTTAAGCCGGAAAATATGGAGTACAAAATTACCCTTCGTAACGCAGACACCATTCCTAAAAAAGTAAACTAATATAAATCAAGAACTAGGCTACCTCTAATCCTACAAATCAAGAGCCCTTCACCAGTATCAAGGCACCATTTTCCTACTATGAAGGTTCAGTTAGCTTTAGCTTCAGTGCTCCCGTGGCTTGGTTGGTAACGCACTTACCTTAACACACACTGAGTGCTCCTGGTTCAATCCCCGGTATGGGTTGAAACGTTGGGCATGTTACCTTACACCTGCTGTCACTGTTCACCTAGCAGTAAGTAGGTACCTGGGTGTTAGTTACTTTACACCTGCTGTCACTGTTCACCTAGCAGTAAGTAGGTACCTGGGTGTTAGCCTACTGTATACCTGGAGAGGGTTTCGGGGGTCAACGCCCCCGAGGCTTGGTCTGAGACCAGGCCTCATGGTGGATCAGGGCCTGATCAACCAGGCTGTTACTGTTGGCCGCACACAACCTGACGTACGAACCACAGCCCTGCTGGTCAGGTACTGACTTTAGGTGCCTGTCCAGCGCCTTCTTGAAGACAGCCAGGGGTCTATTAGTAATCCCCCTTATGTATGCTGGGAGGCAGTTGAACAGTTTTGGGCCCCTGACACTTATTTTGTTGTCTGTTATCGTGCTACTGTTGTGGGTGGCATCCTGGGCGGATAACCCTCCCCCGGGTTAAAAATCCCAACAAAATGTTATCTTACCTGTAACCCGATGTTATGTTCTCTGGAAGACGAAGTCTGTGGTCTTTCCAGGTCTGGGCGAAGAAGATATCAGCTGCGTAGGTCTGTCAACACACAAACACCTCTTACAAATGAACGGTAATCACAATAATATTTACAATAATTAATTTCCCTTCGTGGCACACCTGTGATAAAACTGCAACACTGGGAATCTTTATTGATAAAACGCTTTGCCTGCATTCCCTTGATACTGGTTTTTATCGTATTTAAACCCGCTATAACCTTTTGGTTTTTTGGAGCTTTGAACGTACTCTTTTGGACGTTATCAAATTAACTCAGCATTTCTTTTTCATGTTACGTAAATCGCAAAGTAAAACTAAAGTATTTTTTCTCATTGCGAGACCCAAAACCAGACTTCGTTCCGTGTCAACAAATTTACACGAAAGGGGAAATATCCCTAGCACTTATGAAAAAGATACGCTGAGTTCTTAAAGAGGTAAGCACCCTGTGGGACGAGTGCCATACCTTCCAAAGAGGCTTCTATCTCTAGGTACCAACCAGTACCTTCAAGAACGGAGTAGATTACAGTCTTGGCTGTCAACCAGTAGTTTGAGGCCAGTAATACGAAAAGGAACATCAGTTGAACTTTAGTTGACTTGAGACGACAGGGAGATTGACAGTAGTCAGTCCACCTATCATGCAGGAGGAGCCACATGTCTATCATGCAGGAGGAGCCACATGTCTATCATGCAGGAGGAGCCACATGTCTATCATGCAGGAGGAGCCACATGTCTATCATGCAGGAGGAGCCACATGTCTATCATGCAGGAGGAACCACATGTCTATCATGCAGGAGGAGCCACATGTCTATCATGCAGGAGGAGCCACATGTCTATCATGCAGGAGGAGCCACATGTCTATCATGCAGGAGGAGCCACATGTCTATCATGCAGGAGGAGCCACATGTCTATCATGCAGGAGGAGCCACATGTCTATCATGCAGGAGGAGCCACATGTCTATCATGCAGGAGGAGCCACATGTCTATCATGCAGGAGGAGCCACATGTCTATCATGCAGGAGGAGCCACATGTCTATCATGCAGGAGGAGCCACCAGAGAAAATCATCCGACTCTTGGATGTGACTGCTGCCAGGCTCCGGCTGGGTTACAATTATCTCTGGGAGGCTGATCACCAGCTGATATAGACCTAACCAAATGTAAACTTTGCCAGATGGACTATTGTCACACCCTGCGTCATTATTTGCCAGAATGCGTCATACCTTGCGTCGTTATGTGCTGGTATGCGTCACACCTTGCGTCATTATGTGCTGGTATGCGATCAGATTAATGAATTCAGAGACAACTCACTCAGAAATGTTCAAGATATGTCGAAGTATTTTATCCACAGTGGTATATTACCAACCAGTCTGGAAAATACCCTGAATTTGCCCACTGTAAATAACGCATCACCACTTACACTTTTTTACAAGCATATCCTTCTAAAATATAAAGTAATATTGTTTTTGACGGCATTCAAGTCTGCGTAAATAACTGAATACAATTGTAACTAGATATAAACATGTAAATAGTTCATTACCACTGTAATAGTTCATTACCACTGTAATAGTTCATTACCACTGTAATAGTTCATTACCACTGTAATAGTTCATTACCACTGTAATAGTTCATTACCACTGTAATAGTTCATTACCACTGTAATAGTTCATTACCACTGTAAGTCATCCACTGTAATAGTTCATTACCACTGTAATAGTTCATTACCAATGTAATAGTTCATTACCACTGTAATAGTTCATTACCACTGTAATAGTTCATTACCACTGTAATAGTTCATTACCACTGTAATAGTTCATACCTTAATAGTTCATTACCACTGTAATAGTTCATTACCACTGTAATAGTTCATTACCACTGTAATAGTTCATTACCACTAACTTGTTTAGTCCCTGGACCCACTATGTACCTGGAGTATACCTGGAGAGAGTTCCAGGGGTCAACGCCCCTGTGGCCCGGTCTGTGACCAGGCCTCATGGTGGATCAGGGCCTGATCAACCAGGCTGTTACTGCTGGCCGCACGCAGTCCAACGTACGAACCCGAGGGAGCCTTCTCCAAATTCAACTTCAATAACAAAAACATAAGGTGGGACCAAGTAAACCAAGTCCTAAATGATATAAACTGGGAAGATTGCCTAAGCATCACAGGATCCAACCTATGTCTAGAACAAATTAACTCTGTGGCACTTGAGGTTTGCTCAAGGCAAATTCCCTTAAGGAAAAGGAGGAAAAATGTAAACTAGAAAGAGAGAGGCGCTTCCTATACAGGTGAAGGCAAAGAATAACAGAGCGGCTACAAGAGGCCAATATATCTGAAATACGAAGGGAAACACTAGTCAGAGAAATAGGAAACATCGAATTAAAACTAAAAGAATCTTACAGGAATCAAGAAACGAGGGAAGAACAAAAAGCCATAAATGAAATTGAAAGAAACCCAAAGTATTTATTTTCTTATGCAAAATCAAAGTCGAGAACAACAACCAGTATTGGGCCCCTACTTAAACGGGATGGGTCCTACACAGATGACAGCAAGGATGACTCAGTTTTTAGCGAGCTGCTAACCAGACTAAAAATCTAAGACCTAAATGATTTTTTTATGAGAGTGCCACAGAACTTGACAGACGCATGCCTATCTGACATCACCACGACGCCAAATGACTTCGATAAATGACATGGCCCATGCACTCCGCTCCAGGCCCAGACTCATGGAACTCAGTATTCATCAAGAACTGCAAGAAGCCCTATCACGTGCTTTTAACATCCTATGGAGAGGGAGCATGGACACTGGGGTCGTCCCGCAGCTACTAAAAACAACAGACAGCCCCACTCCACAAAGGGGGCAGTAAAGCAATAGCAATGAACTACAGACCAATTGCGCTAACGTCCCATATCATAAAAATTTTTGAAAGGGTTCTAAGAAGCAAGATCGCCACTCATCTTGATACCCATCAATTGCACAACCCAGGACAGCATGGGTTTAGAGCAGGTCGCTCCTGTCTGTCCCAACTACTAGACCACTACGACAAGGTCCTGGATGCTCTAGAAGACAAATGGAATGCAGATGTTATATACACAGACTTTGCAAAAGCCTTTGACAAGTGTGACCATGGTGTAATAGCACACAAAATGCGTGATAAAGGAATAACAGGAAAAGTTGGTAGATGGATCTATAATTTCCTAACATGTAGAACACAAAGAGTAGTAGTCAACAGAGTAAAGTCTGAGGCAGCTACTGTGAAAAGCTCTGTTCCACAAGGCACAGTACTCGCTCCCATCCTGTTCCTCATCCTCATATCGGACATAGACAGGGATATAAGCCACAGTGCCGTGTCTTCCTTTGCAGATGACACCCGAATCTGTATGACAGTGTCCACCGTTGAAGACACTGCAAGACTCCAAGCAGACATAAACCAAATCTTTAAATGGGCTGCAGAAAACAATATGAAGTTCAATGATGATAAATTTCAATTACTCAGATACGGAAAACGTGAGGAAATTAAAAACAAAACTAATTCCAACCACACAATAGAGCGAAAAACTAATGTCAAAGACCTGGGAGTGATCATGTCAGAGATTCACCTTCAGAACCATAACACCGTAGCAATCACATCTGTTAGAAAATGACAGGATGGATAATGAGAACCTTCAAAACCAGGATGCCAAGCCCATGCGACACTTTACAGATCGCTTGTTCTATCTTGGCTGGAATATTGCTGCACACTAACTGCACCTTTCAAGGCAGGTGAAATTGCTGACCTTGAAAATGTGCAGAGAACCTTCACGGCACACATAACTGCGATAACCACCTCAATTACTGAGAACGCTTGAAGTTCCTAAACCTGTACTCCCTAGAACGCAGGCGGGAGATACATTATTATATACACGTGGAAAATTCTCGAGGGATTAGTACCAAACTTGCTCACGAAAATCACTCCGTACGAAAGCAAAAGACTCGGCAGGCGATGTAACATCCCCACAATGAAAAGCAGGGGTGCCACTAGCACGTTGAGGGACAACACAATAAGTGCCAGGGGTACAAGATTGTTCAACTGCCTCCCAGCATACATCAGGGGGATTACCAACAAACCCCTGGCTGTCTTCAAGCAGGCACTGGACAGGCACCTAAAGTCGGTACCTGACCAAGCCAGGCTGTGGTTCGTACGTTGGACTGCGTGCGGCCAGCAGCAACAGCCTGGTTGATCAGGCTCTGATCTAACATGAGGCCTGGTCACAGACCGGGCTGCAGGGGCGTTGATCCCTGGAATTCTCTCCAGGTAAACAGCCTGGCTGGCCAGGCACCGACTTTAGGGGCCTGTCTAGGGCCTGCTTGAAGACAGCCAGGGGTCTATTGGTAATCCCCTGATGTATGCTGGGAGGCAGTTGAACAGTCTTGGGCCCTGACACTTATTTTGTTGTCTCTCAACGTGCTAGTGGCACCCTGCTTTTCATTGGGGGATGTTACATCGCCTGCCGAGTCTTTTGCTTTCGTAGGAGTGATTTTTGTGTGCAAGTTTGGTACTAATCCCTCGAGAATTTTCCACGTGTATATAATAATGTATCTCTCCCGCCTGCGTTCTAGGGACTACAGGTTTAGGAACTTCAAGCGTTCTCAGTAATTGAGGTGGTTTATCGCAGTTATGCGTGCCTGAAGGTTCTCTGCACATTTTCAGGTCAGCAATTTCACCTGCCTTGAAAGGTGCAGTTAGTGTGCAGCAATATTCCAGGCTAGATAGAACAAGCGACCTGAAAAGTGTCATCATGGGCTTGGTATCCCTGGTTTTGAAGGTTCTCATTATCCATCCTGTCATTTTTCTAGCAGATGCGATTGCTACGGTGTTATGGTCCTTGAAGGTGAGATCCTCTGACATGATCACTCCCAGGTCTTTGACATTAGTTTTCGCTCTATTGTGTGGTTGGAATTGTTTTGTACTCCGATGAGATTTTAATTTCTTCACGTTTTCCATATCTGAGTAATTGAAATTTCTTATCATTGAACTTCATATTGTTTTCTGCAGCCCATTTAAAGATTTGGTTTATGTCTGCTTGGAGTCTTGCAGTGTCTTCAACGGTGGACACTGTCATACAGATTCGGGTGTCATCTGCAAAGGAAGACACGGCACTGTGTCTTATATCCCTGTCTATGTCCGATATGAGGATGAGGAACAGGATGGGAACAAGTACTGTGCCTTGTGGAACAGAGCTTTCACAGTAGCTGCCTCAGACTTATCTGACTACTACTATTTGTGTTCTATTTGTTAGAAATTACAGATCCATCTGCTAACTTTTCATGTTATTCCTTTATCACCTCTTTAATGTTGAGGTACAGTCCCTGGACCACACTATGTACCTCTGTAATATTTTGACTACCGCCCATTGGATGGGTATGGGGTGACTACCACCCACAGGATGGGTATTGGGTGACTACCACCCACAGGATGGGTATGGGGTGACTACCGCCCACAGGATGGGTATGGGTGACTACCGCCCACAGGATGGGTATGGGGTGACTACCACCCACAGGATGGGTATGGGGTGACTACCGCCCACAGGATGGGTATGGGTGACTACCACCCACAGGATGGGTATGGGGTGACTACCCCCCACAGGATGGGTATGGGTGACTACTGCCCACAGGATGGGTATGGGTGACTACCGCCCACAGGATGGGTATGTGACTACTTTCACCTCTAATGTTGAGGTCAGCCTGGACCACCTATGTACTCGGGTATGTTTGACTACCCCATTGGATGGGTATGGGGTGACTACCGCCCACAGGATGGGTATGGGTGACTACCACCCACAGGATGGGTATGGGGTGACTACCGCCCACAGGATGGGTATGGGTGACTACCACCCACAGGATGGGTATGGGTGACTACCGCCCACAGGATGGGTATGGGGTGACTACCGCCCACAGGATGGGTATGGGGTGACTACCGCCCACAGGATGGGTATGGGGTGACTACCGCCCACAGGATGGGTATGGGGTGACTACCGCCCACAGGATGGGTATGGGGTGCATAAAAGGATATTAAAGGTAGAACCACCATAGAGTTCTCGGTAATGGAGTCGATACATGACGGTGACGTGAAATAGACAGTGGTGGGTTTCGTCCTTTTGGGTGCCTCATCTTGTCGTAGTTAAATTTGTCCAGAGGCATGATGTCATCTATGGTAAACCCCTTGTTGTCTTCCATCCTGGTGGTTGAGTAGGTTGTTAGTGGTGGCGATGGTATGGTGAGTGGTGGTGGTGATGGTTGTGGAGAGGGGAAGGGTGTGGTGAGTTATGGTTGTGGAGAGGGGAAGGGTGTGGTGAGTTATGGTTGTGAGGAGAGGGGAAGGGTGTGATGATGATGGTAGTGTAGGTGGGGATGGTAGTTCAGTGGGTAGTTCATTATAGGTGGGTAGTTCAGTATGGTACACATGTACAACTAATGCGACATAATTAGGAGCGTTATCAAGCCACTAACGGCTTGATAAAGCTCCTGGAGAGCGAAACGTTGCCACAAGATGTCACATTAGTTCAAATTGAAATTCAACTTTATATTTTATGGTATTTGTACATTTTATGAAATAATTATGACAAGAAGGCCAATAGTATGTCCTTTACCTAACATATTGTCGGTAATTCTACCAACATTATTACTACCTCATTAATGGTCCCTGGGGCATACAGTTCCCGGGAAATGGGAGGTAATTAGGTTAGAGCCATAGAGATAATTCAACTACATACATACTCACTAGGCTACAAGTTGATCTGGGAATGAACAAATTCAAAAGGCGGGGCCGGGAACCGAAAATCAACCCCTGCAACCGCAAATAGGTAATTACAAATGAGGACATAGGTACTCACCCCTGGGCATAAGAGGGCATCATTAACAGGAGAGCCAGTGTGATGGTGGCACTGGGGAAGCTACACAAGTCGCGTACACCATCCATCCTCTCAACACACACTCTGAAAAATATTAAAAATGTCTATATTGCCTCGTAACTCTTATTATTAGTAGTAGTGGTAGTAGTAGTAGTGGTAGTAGTAGTAGTGGTAGTAGTAGTAGTGGTAGTAGTAGTAGTGGTAGTACTAGTGTCATAGGGGAAGTGGTACCTTTATACCTTTGTTGGGTTTCGAGTTTCCTACTGCCTGGTCCAGGGCCAGAATTGTCTGGTGCTTGTCTGGTCAACCAGGCTGTTGCTACTGCTGGCCCTTTGGCCTATATCCTCACAGCCTGCTTGATCTGGCACTTGGTGGAGACACTTGTCCAGTTTCCTCTTGAAGATTTGTACCCTTGTTCCAGCAGTGTTACTGATATCTTCTGGTAAGATGTTGAATAGTTTGGGGCCCAGAATGTAAACCCTAGGCTTAAATTATTGGGAGCAAGACCCCTTCACCGGCATCAAGACCCCTTCACCGGCATCAAGACCCCTTCACCGGAATCAAGACCCCTTCACAGGAATCAAGACCCCTTCACCGGCATCAAGGCACCTTCACCGGCATCAAGGCGCAAGACCCCTTCACCGGTATCAAGACCCCTTCACCGGCATCAAGGCACCTTCACCGGCATCAAGGCGCAAGACCCCTTCACCGGTATCAAGACCCCTTCATTGGCATCAAGGCGCAAGACCCCTTCACCGGCATCAAGGCGCAAGACCCCTTCACCGGCATCAAGGCGCAAGACCCCTTCACCGGCATCAAGGCGCAAGACCCCTTCACCGGTATCAAGGCACCTTCACCGGCATCAAGACCCCTTCACCGGCATCAAGGCACCTTCACCGGCATCAAGGCACCTTCACCGGAATCAAGACCCCTTCACCGGCATCAAGACCCCTTCACCGGCATCAAGACCTCTTCACCGGCATCAAGACCCTTCACCGGCATCAAGAACCCTTCACCGGCATCAAGACACCTTAGAGGGAATACTGAGAAACATATCTCATTGATTATATTCCTGGGGGGAGAGCTAATGGTGGAGCATGTTAGGTTAGTTTAGGTTAGGTTTGTTTAGGTTAGGTTTGTTTAGGTTAGTTTAGTTTACGTTAGGTTAGTTTACGTTAGGTTAGTTTACGTTAGTTTAGGTTAGGTTAGTCAAAACCAAAAGAACCTAGGTTCAATTACCAGGTGGGTAGAAACGTATGGGTAAATCTTACACCAGCTGCCCCTGTTAATCAAGCATTAAATATGTACCTAGAAGTTAGGTGACAGTTGTGAGTGGCAATCTGGGTAAGGTGAAAAATATAAACAAGGCTCGCATTTAATGCACCTGTTCGTCCAACTATATATATGTTTTTTTATAATCACGGAGAAGAGCTAAATTCGTGGGGGTCCAGCACCCAGTGACTGGGTGTAACTCAGGTTTGTGACCTGTAGAGGTCACAACATCTGGGGTATGGGAGGTAACTGAGTTTAACCCGAGGAAGTTAAAGGTTGCTCTAATTCCTTGAAGCAAGATCCCTTCACTACATCAATGCACTCTCTTCCCTTGAAGGGACAATCATCAATAGATGAGAGTGAAGAGCACACAGGTGTCAACAATTATGGTGATCTTCCCAGGGCAACGACTGCAGAGTCAACACTAATAAGCCTTGCAAACAAAATCTATATTGTAAAGCGTTTAAAGTTTGCTCTAAACGTCATTTAAATATGTGTATAGCACAAAGATATATAGAAAATTCACACGGACAAGAGGTTTATAAAGCTCGTATGAGCGAGACGTCTGAATAAACACTGTAGTATACTACGTCTTATTCACAGGTTAGTATTTGATGCTTGGAGTATACCTGGGGAGGGTTTCAGGGGTCAACGCCCCCGCGGCCCGGTTTGTGACCAGGCCTCATGGTAGATCAGGACCTGATCAACCAAGCTGTTACTGCTGACCGCACGCAAACCGACGTACAAACCGCACCCCGGCTGGTCAAGTACTGACTTAAGGTGTCTGTCCAGTGCCTGACTGTAAGTCAGAGCAGCCAGGATATGATGGCAATGCGGGACAGCGAGTAGCCAACAGCAGCAGCCTGGTTGAACAAACAATCAGCAAAGAAGGATTCAGGGCCGGACTGCCAGGGTAGAAAATCCCTCGAAACTGGTCAGATATCCCTGAGCCTACATTTCCCTGAAAGACGTAGGAGAGATATGATTGAAGTGTACAAGTCTATGACAGGTATAAAGAGCATATAAATAGGCTGCTGGGGATATCGAATCAAGAACTTGAAACAATAGACTAAATTTAGACAAAAATAAGATTTGGAAAAGATGTAGGGAAACATTGGTTATAAATCCAGGATAGGTGGTCCTTATGGGGCACGTCAGTTCCCCGGTCTTCTAATAATGTTATTTTTTTCCTATAATTTACCTTCTGCACAATTACTATCGCATTTGCTTTGTTTACGTAAGGTGAAGCCCAGGATCTTTCCTTAATTCATGGTATAACTTAACAAATCTTTGATGACAATAGTGTTGTAGAGGTCTGAACTTTGTTCACACCTCTACAACACAATTGTCCTCAAAGATTTGTTAAGTTATACCATGAATTAAGGAAAGATCCTGGACTTCACCTTACGTAAGGAAAGCAAATGCGATAGTAATTATGAACAAAGTAGATTATAAGGGAAAATAAACATAGGAGACAGGGAAACTGTTAACTCCAGTACGTACCCATGTCACAAGGCTGGAGGTTATATGCAACTAATGCAACATCTTACTGTGGCCAGTGCTTGATCACGTCGACTCCTTCACTCAATATACCAAGAGTCAGCACTTCAACCACGGTATTTTTGGGTTATCATGTAAGACCCTCTCATTTATCGACCGTCTGTTAACCCGTAGGAGTCACACGGTGCCTGGAGGCAATTAAGATTGATCCATGGTAAGGGACGTCATGTCCAGTTCATTGGATCAAAAGCCCCGTATCAGTGGAGGTCCCCAAATGCCGGTGATGGGCTTCGGGTTCAAGGAATTGAACCCTTCCTTCACTTAAACCTCATAACCTCGCTTGAACCTCATAACCTCGCTTGAACCTCATTATTTCACATTCTTCAGATGTAGGAAGGAACGCTAAACCCACGGGGATCATCGCCTGGGGAATGAGAACCCGTCAGATTGGATCCAAGGAAAGGGAGGGTAGTCCTAGTTCCCGTAAACTACAGTATTTTATTTAAAGTCTGTCAAGGATATTAATACTTTTCTACTGTATGGTTATCATAACCATGATTTTTAAAGTGGTCAATACTGACAAGACCTACTTCATACAGTTTGGAAACAAAGCCACAAATGTTCCACTTAACATAACACTCAAGGGTTCACCCATCACAAGACTCACAGAGGGAAAATTCCTAGGAATCCACATTGACAGTAGCCTTAAATTCCGAACACATATACAACAAATTTACAAAATCTCAAAGACAGTAGGCATATTATAAAAAATACGCTACTATGTGCCTCAATCAGCTCTCCTTGCATTATATCACTCACTCATCTACCCTTATCTCACCTATGGAATCTGTGCATGGGGATCAACAACATTAAATCACCTTAGACCACTCATAACCCAGCAAAAGGCTGCAGTCAGAATGATAACAAATTCCCACTCTAGACAGCATACTCCGCCAATATTCAAAAGCCTAAAACTATTCACCATAAAGAACATTCACACTTATTCTTGTGCCTACTACATACATAGAACTCTACATACTAATATAAACCCTCCGCTCAAAATTCTCCTCACCAACCTTAATAGGACCCATGACCACAACACAAGACACAGATCACTTTTTGATATACCCCGTGTCCATATCAACCTATGTAAAAAATCTATGCACATAAAGGGCCCCAGAATCTGGAATTCATTACCAGTAAATACTAAAATAACCTTGTCTGAAAATCATTTTAAGACTTCTCAAAAACCACCTACTCACCCTAAACTAAATACTCATACTGTAAATTACTTTAAAAAATGCTCAATGTTATTTTCCTATAAAATAATTTCAATTTTTACTATTATGTTACCACCCTACTAAACACGTTACAATGTAATATCATCATATTGTAATTTGAACAATGTAATATCATCATATTGTAATTTGAACAATGTAATATCACCATATTGTAATTTGAACAATCTAATATTTAAATATAACAAACTCAACCAATTTCTCTAATATTATGTACATAGTCTATAAGCCATTAGATTAAGCTGTCCTTAATGCCATGGCATGTCAGTGGCTCTCCTTGCACTTCAGTTTATGATTGTAATTACAAAATCTATGTAAACTTGCAATGAAATAAAAATTCTATTCTATTCTATTCTTTTCTATCAGATGACCAAAAGCTGCAGCTGTGAGTTATGTAACTAAGACAGCGTCAGGAAACACTTGTCCTGTTTCCTGGCGAATCTTACCTCTGTCCAGGACCTATATTTTACAATGTTGAGTATTTCTAGGCTCTTTGACTTGTATTTTGGTCTCGTTTTAGCTTTTGTGTTTTGGTCTCGTTTTAGCTTTTGTGTTCTGGTCTCGTTTTAGCTCTTGTGTTCTGGTCTCGTTTTAGCTCTTGTGTTCTGGTCTCGTTTTAGCTCTTGTGTTCTGGTCTCGTTTTAGCTCTTGTGTTTTGGTCTCGTTTTAAGGTCCGTCACCGGTAAATATTAGTCTTGAATTCAAAATGAAGAGCAAAATCTGAATAGGCTACAGATGGTTGCTTAATGAGGCTCAAACGAGGCACATCAGTTCCCTTGTCTAATAATGTTTTTCCCTTATAATATACTTTGTCCATAATTACTATCACATTTGCTTTGTCTGTTTCGTAAGGTGAAGTCCAGGATCTTAATTCATGGTATAACTTAACAAATCTTTGAGAACAATTGTGTTGTAGAGGTCTGAGTTTCTCTGCATCAAAATTGTCCTCAAAGATTTGTTAAGTTATACCATGAATTAAGGAAGATCCTGGACTTCACCTTACGAAACTAAAGCAAATGTGATAGTAATTATAGACAATGTATATTATAGGAAAACGATAGAAAACAGGGGAACTTACGTGCCACTAAAGCCTAGTTGCTACACGAGGATGTTAGTTTAATATCTTTATTATGCACCTCATACCCATCCTGTGGGCGGTAGTCAAAAGATTACAGAGGTACATAATGGGTCCAGGGACTGGACCCCAAAGTTTTGATAGCTGAGCAAGTTACAAAGGTAATGAACTCACAAGTTACAAAGGTAATGAATCATATAAGTAAATTACTTACGTTTATACATGGTTACAATCATGAACAAATTATAAAGTAATGCGCAATTCACTAGTCCACACCCGGTCACAACTATAATGAGTTCTTGGTGCAAATATTAATTGTTGGGTCACACACACACACGCGCACACACACACACACACACACACATACACACACAATTAGGTGAGTACACACACACACGCGCCCCGATGGCATGGTGGCTAGCGCTCTTGCTTCACGCACGGAGGGCCCGGGTTCAATTCCCGGCGGGGCCGAAACATTTCGAAGTGTTTCGTTACACACACACACACAGACACATACATACAACAGGCCTAGTGTCTAATCGACATGTGCCTAGGACAAAATGGTAACTAACACACACACACACACACACACACACACACACACACACTTTAGGAAGCATTTCTTCAGCCATAGAGTAGTCAGGAAGTGGAATAGTCTAGAGAAAGATATAGTGGAGGCAGGAACCATACATAGTTTTAAGACAAGGTATGATAAAGCTCATGGAGCAGGGAGAGCAGAGACCCAGTAGCGGACAGCGAAGAGGCGGGGCCAGGAGCTGAGTCTCGACCCTGCAACCACAATTAGGTGAGTACACACACATACACACACACAGCCCCCGGTGGCCTAGTGGGTAATGCTCTTGCTTCACGCACGGAGGGGCCGGGTTCAATTCCCGGTGGGGCAGAAACATTTCGAAGTGTTTCCTTACATACACATACACACACACATATATACAACAGGCCTAGTGTCTAATCGACATGTGCCTAGGACAAAATGGTAACTAACAGGCCTAGTGTCTAATCGACATGTGCCTAGGACAAAATGGTAACAGTGAAGAGGCGGGGCCAGGAGCTGTGACTCGACCCCTGCAACCACAACTAAGTGAGTACACACACACACACACACACACACAAAGGGAAAGGGAAATGGTAGGACAGTCAGTAAATGAAATGATGGAATACGTAGCGACAAAGTGCAAGGAGGCAGAGGAACGGTTTATACCCAAAGGAAAAAGATTAAATGGGAAGACCAGAAAGAGCCCCTGGTTTACCCAAAGGTGCAGGGAGGCGAAGACTCGGAGTGTCAGAGAATGGAAAAGGTACAGAAGGCAAAGAACCCAAGTAAACAAGGAGATTAGTAGAAGAGTTAGAAACGAGTATGCACAGGTACGGAGGGAGGCCCAGAAACAGTACGAAAATTACATAGCATCGAAAGTCAAGTCTGACCCGAAACTGATGTACAGTCACATCAGAAGGAAGACAACAGTCAAGGACCAGGTGATAAGGCTGAGGAGACAAGATGGGGAACTCACAAGTAATGATCAAGAGGTATGTGAGGAGCTCAACTTGAGGTTTAGGGAAGTATTCACAGTGGAGGCAGGAAGGCAGCTGGGTAGACAGGATAGGGTGCATCACCAACAAGGGATGTATCAAGTGCTGGAGGGCATACACACATCTGAGGGGGAGGTGAAGCAGTTACTCAGTGACCTTGATACCTCAAAGGCGATGGGTCCGGACAATATCTCCCCGTGGGTTCTTCGGGAAGGAGCTGAGGTACTGAGTGTGCCACTTACCATAATATTCAACACATCCCTTGAAACTGGGCAGCTACCTGAGATATGGAAAAATGCCAACATAGTCCCCATCTTTAAAAAAGAAGACAGAAAAGAGGCACTAAACTATAGACCGGTGTCACTTACGTGTATAGTGTGCAAAGTCTTGGAAAAAATCATCAGGAAAAGAATGGTGGAGCATCTGAAGCAGAACAGGATAATCAACGCCAGACAGCACGGATTCAGGGAAGGAAATCCTGTGTAACAAACCTCTTGGAGTTCTATGATAAAGTAACAGAGGTAAGGCAAGAGAGAGAAGGGTGGGTTGACTGCATTTTCCTGGACTGCAGGAAGGCCTTCGACACAGTTCCTCATATGAGATTAGTAAAGAAGTTGGAAGACCAAGCGTGTATAACAGGAAGGGCACTGGAATGGATCAGGGAATATCTCACAGGGAGGCAACAACGGGTCATGGTGCGTGATGAGGTATCACAGTGGGAGCCTGTGACGAGCATTGTACTGCAGGGGTCAGTCCTAGGACCAGTGCTATTCTTGGTATATGTGAATGACATGACGGATGGGATAGACTTAGAAGTGTCTCTGTTCACAGATGATGTGAAATTAATGAGGAGAATCACATCGGATGAAGACCAAGAAGAACTTCAAGGAGACCTGGACAAGCTTGACATCTGGTCTAGCAACTGGCTTCTCGAATTTAACCCCACCAAATGCAAAGTCATGAAGATCGGAGAAGGGCAGAGAAGACCGCTGACAGAGTACAGGCTAGGTGGACAAAGGCTACAAACCTCATCAAATGAGAAAGACCTTGGGGTGAGTATAACGCCAAACACGTCTCCGGAAACACACATCAACCAGATAACCGCGGCTGCATATGAGCGACAGGCAAACCTAAGAATAGCGTTCCGTTACCTTAACAAGGAATCGTTCAAGACACTGTACACCGTGTACGTCAGGCCCATACTAGAGTATGCAGCACCAGTCTGGAACCCACACCTGGTCAAGCATGTCAAGAAATTAGAGAAAGTGCAAAGGTTTGCGACAAGGCTAGTTCCACAACTCAGGGGACTGCCCTATGAAGAAAGGATGAGGGAAATAGGACTAACAACACTGGAGGACAGAAGGGTTAGAGGAGACATGATAACGACATACAAAATACTGCGGGGAATCGACAAGGTAAAATAAATAAATAAAAATAAATAAAAAAATAAATAAAATACTTTTATTGAGACATTGTACAATTATATATGGTAGACCTAGTTATACATAGTTATTACATAGTTATTACTTAGTTATTAATGAGATGTACATGTCAAAAGCCCCTAATACAGGCGAAGGCACAGAATAACGGAGCGGCTACAAGAGGCCAATATATCTGAAATACGTAGGGAGGCACTAGTCAGAGAAATAGCAAACATCGTATTAAAACTAAAGGAATCTTATAGGAATCAAGAGACACGGGAAGAACTAAGAGCCATAAATGAAATTGAAAGAAACCCTAAGTATTTCTTTTCCTATGCAAAATCAAAGTCGAGAACAACAACCAGTATTGGGCCCCTACTTAAACGGGATGGGTCCTACACAGATGACAGCAAGGAAATGAGTGAGTTACTTAAATCCCAGTATGACTCAGTCTTTAGCGAGCCACTAACCAGACTGAAAATCGAAAACCTAAATGTTTTTTTTATGAGAGTGCCACAGAACTTGACAGACGCATGCCTTTCTGACATCATGCACTCCGCTCCAGGCCCAGACTCATGGAACTCCGTGTTCATCAAGAACTGCAAGAAGCCCCTATCACATACTTTTAACATCCTATGGAGAGGGAGCATGGACACTGGGATCGTCCCGCAGCTACTAAAAACAACAGACATAGCCCCACTCCACAAAGGGGGCAGTAAAGCAATAGCAAAGAACTACAGACCAATTGCGCTAACGTCCCATATCATAAAAATCTTTGAAAGGGTTCTAAGAAGCAAGATCGCCACCCATCTTGATACCCATCAATTGCACAACCCAGGACAGCATGGGTTTAGAGCAGGTCGCTCCTGTCTGTCCCAACTACTGGACCACTACGACAGGGTCCTGGATGCTCTAGAAGATAAACAGAATGCAGATGTTATATACACAGATTTTGCAAAAGCCTTTGACAAGTGTGACCATGGTGTAATAGCACACAAAATGCGTGATAAAAGAATAACAGGAAAAGTTGGTAGATGGATCTATAATTTCCTAACATGTAGAACACAAAGAGTAGTAGTCAACAGAGTAAAGTCTGAGGCAGCTACTGTGAAAAGCTCTGTTCCACAAGGCACAGTACTTGCTCCCATCCTATTCCTCATCCTCATATCAGACATTGACAGGGATATAAGCCACAGTGCTGTGTCTTCATTTGCAGATGACACCCGAATCTGTATGACAGTGTCCACCGTTGAAGACACTGCAAGACTCCAAGCAGACATAAACCAAATCTTTAAATGGGCTGCAGAAAACAATATGAAGTTCAATGATGAGAAATTTCAACTACTCAGATACGGAAAACGTGAAGAAATTAAAATCTCATTGGAGTACAAAACTAATTCCAACCACACAATAGAGCGAAAAACTAATGTCAAAGACCTGGGAGTGATCATGTCAGAGGATTTCACCTTCAAGGACCATAACAATGTAGCAATTGCATCTGCTCGTAAAATGACAGGATGGATAATGAGAACCTTCAAAACCAGGGATGCCAAGCCCATGTTGACACTTTACAGATCGCTTGTTCTATCTAGGCTGGAATATTGCTGCACACTAACTGCACCTTTCAAGGCGGGTGAAATTGCTGACCTTGAAAATGTGCAGAGAACCTTCACCGCACGCATAAGTGCGATAAACCACCTCAACTACTGGGAACGCTTGAAGTTCCTAAACCTGTACTCTCTAGAACGCAGGCGGGAGAGATACATTATTATATACACATGGAAAATTCTCGAGGGCTTAGTACCAAACTTGCACACAAAAATCACTCCCTACGAAAGTAAAAGACTCGGCAGGCGATGTAACATCCCCCAATGAAGAGCAGGGTGCCACTAGCACGTTGAGGGACAACACAATAAGTGTGAGGGGCCCAAGATTGTTCAACTGCCTCCCAGCATACATCAGGGGATTACCAACAAGCCCCTGCCTGTCTTCAAGCAGGCACTGGACAGGCACCTCAAGTCGGTACCTGATCAGCCAGGCTGTGGTTCGTACGTTGGACTGCGTGCGGCCAGCAGTAACAGCCTGGTTGATCAGGGTCTGGTCCAACAGGAGGCCTGGTCACAGACCGGGCCGGGGGGGCGTTGACCCCTGGAATTCTCTCCATGTAGACTCCAGGTAATATGAATGTTCCAGAGAGGGAACACAGAAACATGGGGACACAACAGGAAGCTTAAGACTCAGATGAGTCAAATGGATGTTAGGAAGCAATTCTTCAGCCATAGAGTAGTTAGGAAGTGGAATAGTCTAGCGAACGATATAGTGGAGGCGGGAACCATACATAGTTTTAAGACAAGGTATGATAAAGCTCATGGAGCAGGGAGAGCAGAGACAAAGTAGCGGACAGCGAAGAGGCGGGGGCCAGGAGCTGAGTCTCGACCCCTGCAACAACAATTAGGTGAGTATACACAGACACACCCGGTGGCCTGGTGGCTAACACACACTAACACACAACATACACATATATACACACACACACATATATATATATATATATATATATATATATATATATATATATTTTTTTTTTTTTTTTTTTTTTTCAACAAGTCGGCCGTCTCCCACCGAGGCAGGGTGACCACCGAGGCAGGGTGACCACCGAGGCAGGGTGACCACCGAGGCAGGGTGACCACCAAGGCAGGGTGACCCAAAAAGAAAGAAAATCCCCAAAAAGAAAATACTTTCATCATCATTCAACACTTTCACCACACTCATACATAATCACTGTCTTTGCAGAGGCGCTCAGATACGACAGCTGAGAATAGTCCCTCCCAGCTGTCACTATCTCAGACCCCTCCTTTAAAGTGCAGGCATTGTACTTCCCATTTCCAGGACTCAAGTCCAACTAAATCAATTAACTGGTTTCCCTGAATCCCTTCACAAAATGTTACCCTGCTCACACTCCAACAGATCGTCATGTCCCAAAAACCATTCGTCTCCATTCACTCCTATCTAACACGCTCACACATGCTTGCTGGAAGTCCAAGCCCCTCGCCCACAAAACCTCCTTTACCACCTACTTCCAACCTTTTCTTGGACGACCCCTACCCGCCTTCCTTCCCCAACAGATTTATACGCTCTCCAAGTCATTCTACTTTGATCCATTCTCTCTAAATGACCAAACCACCTCAACAACCCTTCTTCAGCCCTCTGACAAATACTTTTAGTAGCTCCACACCTTCTCCTAATTTCCACATTCCGAATTTTCTGCATAATATTTACACCACACATTGCCCTTAGACATATATATATACATACACACACACACACACACTGCTACAACCAATACACACACACACACAAATATACAACAGGCCTAGTGTCTAATCGACACAAGGACATTAAAGCAACATTAGAAAACAGGGGAACTTACGTGCCCCTTAAAGCATACTTGCTACACGAGGACATTAAGACCCTCGTCAGGAAACACTTGTCCTCTTTCTTGACGAATTAGATTTATCTAACCTAAGCCACAAGTGGCTTCGTAAGTCCAAATGTAAATTGTCCTGAACTGTACACAAGTTAAGTTTTTTAGTTTCTTGGTATCAGTCCACCATTTACTCCCGTCATGGAGAATGTACAACTTTGAGTGACTTAGCTAGCACACACTTAGCTGACTTAGTGAACACAACTTAGACGACTTAGTGAACACAACTTAGCTGACTTAGTGAACACAACTTAGCTGACTTAGTGAACACAACTTAGACGACTTAGTGAACACAACTTAGTTGACTTAGTGAACACAACTTAGTTGACTTAGTGAACACAACTTAGACGACTTAGTGAACACAACTTAGTTGACTTAGTGAACACAACTTAGACGACTTAGTGAACACAACTTAGCTGACTTAGTGAACACAAGTTTGCTGACTTAGTGAACACAACTTAGCTGACTTAGTGAACACAACTTAGCTGACTTAGTGAACACAACTTAGCTGACTTAGTGAACACAACTTAGCTTAGTGAACACAACTTAGCTGACTTAGTGAACACAACTTTGCTGACTTAGTGAACACAACTTAGCTGACTTAGTGAACACAACTTAACTGATTTAGTGAAAACAACTTAAACGACTTTGTGAACACAACTGAGCTGACTTAGTGAACACAACATAGATGACTTAGCCAGCATACAAATTTAGTAACTTAGTGAGCACTACAACTACTTTATCTTGCACATATCCACAACAAAATACACTTATTGATATCTGTGATTCCCCTTAATTTGCACATGACTGTAACCAAATTTCTAATGCAACTATTACTTCATAATTCTTAAGCTAGTCATAAGTTTGCCTAAGACACTCCAATATAGAAACTGTATCATGCCAACACCTCACCATTTCCATTAATATATAAACTAATTGTTAAATTCTTAAAATTTTAAACTACCTCAATTTTGTAAACCTAGTTAATCACTACAATTACCTAACCTTAATACCAGTATAATTATTGTGTCACTATAGAGTAAGATCTAGTATAAGACTGCCTGAAATGCCTAGGCATACCTAGGCATATTATTGGCCTTCTCGTAATAATCATTTCATAAAATGTATAAACAACATAATATGTAAACCCCACTTTGTAATATTATCAGAAATAAAGTTGATTGATTGATTGATGACTTAGTACACAATTTCAAGGACTTAGCAAGTATAGTTTATTAATGTGGTACTTACAGTGGCAGGTATATAGTGTTGTGGGTGGACGAGGGCGGTGGAGGCGTGTAGTATGTGGTGTGTGGATGGTGACTGTCTCGCCACCCACCCACCCACTGCATTAATGTCTGCTGCTGCACCGCCACTCCACCCATGCGCCGCCCACCACTCCTCATTCTAGCTATGCGCCGCCCACCGCTCCTCATTCTAGCTATGTGCCGCCCACCACTCCTCATTCTAGCTATGCGCCGCCCACCACTCCTCATTCTAGCTATGTGCCGCCCTCCACTCCTCATTCTAGCTATGCGCCGCCCACCACTCCTCATTCTAGCTATGTGCCGCCCACCACTCCTCATTCTAGCTATGTGCCGCCCACCACTCCTCATTCTAGCTATGCGCTGCCCACCGCTCTTCATTCTAGCAATGCGCCCTCTCACCACCCCTCATTCTAGCCATGTGCCCTCTCACCACCTCTCATTCTAGCCATGTGCCCTCTCACCACCCCTCATTCTAGCCATGTGCCCTCTCACCACCCCTCATTCTAGCCATGCTCCCTCTCACTACCCTTATTCTAGCCATGCGCCCTCTCACTACCCTTATTCTAGCCATGCGCCCTCTCACCACCCCTCATTCTAGTCATGCGCCCTCTCACTACCCTCATTCTAGTCATGCGCCCTCTCACCACCCCTCATTCTAGTCATGCGCCCGCCCACTACCCCTCATTCTAGCCATGCGCTCTCTCACCACCCTCATTCTAGTCATGCGCCCGCCCACTACCCCTCATTCTAGCCATGCGCCCTCTCACCACCCCTCATTCTAGTCATGCGCCCGCACAATTGTGTTGCAGAGGTCTGAGTTTCTCTGCAACAAAATTGTCATCAAAGATTTGTTAAGTTATACCATGAATTAAGGGAAGATCCTGGACTTCACCTTACGAAAACAAAGCAAATGTGATAGTAATTATAGACAATGTATATTATAGGGAAAACATTAGAAAACAGGGGAACTTACGTGCCCCTTAAAGCCTAGTTGCTACACGAGGATGTTAGTTTAATATCTTTATTATGCACCCCATACCCATCCAGTGGGCGGTAGTCAAAAGATTACAGAGGTACATAATGGGTCCAGGGACTGGGCCCCAAAGTTTTGATAGCTGAGCAAGTTACAAAGGTAATGAACTCACAAGTTACAAAGGTAATGAATCATATAAGTAAATTACTTACGTTTATACATGGTTACAATCATGAACAAATTATAAAGTAATGAGCAATTCACTAGTCCACACCCGGTCACAACTATAATGAGTTCTTGGTGCAAATATTAATTGTTGGGTCACACACACACGCACACACACACACACACACACAATTAGGTGAGTACACACACACACGCGCCCCGATGGCATGGTGGCTAGCGCTCTTGCTTCACGCACGGAGGGCCCGGGTTCAATTCCCGGCGGGGCCGAAACATTTCGAAGTGTTTCGTTACACACACACACACAGACACATACATACAACAGGCCTAGTGTCTAATCGACATGTGCCTAGGACAAAATGGTAACTAACACACACACACACACACTCTATACCACTATCTGCCTCTCTCTCTATACCACTCTCTCTGCCTCTCGATACCACTCTCTCTCTACCTCTCTGTCTCTCTCTACCTCTATCTCTCTGTCTCTCTCTCTCCCTCCCCCTATATCTCTCCCTCTCTCCTCCCCTTCCCCTCCCATTATCCACCTCTCTCTCACTCTTCCTCTCCCTCTCTCCCTCCCCCTTCCTTCCCCGCTTGATCTTCCCCTACCACACTACCTCCAAACAAATTCCCCCTCTCTCTCTCTCTCTCTCTCTCTCTCTCTCTCTCTCTCTCCTTCTCCCTCTATCCCTTAATTGAGTACCCTGCCCTACGACCCTCCTCTCTGTCCCTCTCATCTCTCCCCCTTCTGACACTCTCACTACATCCATAAGGGCACATCGCAGGAATATGGGCAGTTCAGGGAGAAGGATGCCAACAAGGGTACGATGGTCGCTCCAGGGAGTTTACAGTGGGAAGAGGAACTCAATAGAAGGGAAAAGGAATGGGAGAGGAGGATATTGATGATCAGCGAGGAAATGGAGAGGAGGATCGCTGAGGAGAGCAGAAAATGGGAAATGCAAGTCAAAAATGCAGAAGACAAGATCCAGATCTTAGAAGTGAAGCTGCAGAGCCTGATGCAGAGTAGAGATGCAAGTACCTGTTCTGAATCGGTGCTTGGAGCGTGTGCATCAGACACAGCCAAAGGGAATGCAGAGAAAGGAGAAGAGCTCTTGAACGCTCAGGCACTGCCAGACACAAGTGGGGCCCAAACAAGAGGAGCAGGATACCAACACCTATCAAAGGGATTGAGAAGAAAAAAGAACTCTTGTATGCACAGGCACTGACAAACACACGTGGGGCATCTGACACAGTCATAGGGAATGCGGAGAAAAAAGAACTCTTGTATGCTCAGGCACTGTCAGACACACATGGGGTCCGATACAAGATGAGTAGGATACTAACACCACACGAGAGGGATATAGATAAAGCAACCAGGGACAAGAAGGGCTCCACAGAAGCAAAGCATGAGGGCACAGTAACAACACATGAGAGGGTAGTCAAAGCCGCAGGTGCACTAAACGCAGAGGCCCCAACAATATACAGCAGTGGACTTGGGCAAATGAGTAGGCCAGACACACAGAGGAACACAGGGGCTACAACCATGACAGAACCGGAAGATGCTAATGCATCTCTGATGAGGCAAAGGGAGACACAGTGGGAGGAGGAAAGGGAGAAGTCCATCTTTATCTACGGCCTTAAGGAAGTCGAAGGGGTCACCCATGACAGAAGGAAACAGGAGGAGAAGGAAAGGATTATAGGTATTATGCTAGCAACAGGGGAGACACGTCCCAGGTGACAAATTTTCGGAGAATCGGGTGGTACACAAGGGAAGAAATCGACCCTCAAAGTAATCTTCAATGCAGAA